>JABFPB010000102.1:0-57007 GCA_022817645.1 Ceratoteleas bidentatus
CTCTTATTTAATTAAATATAACCATATTTATATTGGCACCCTAAATATACGGTCCTTTATGCCATTCCCACCTTAATCAACTCATCATCCACTATGATATCAATTACGGTGAATATTTTATGACACCGACTAGATGTGAAAAATATAATCTGGATTGATCAGTCGGCGTTTAAAATAATGGCGATTATTTAGTTTCGCAAAATTCGCAAACCCGAATTGCAAAGTTCCGCTTAATAATTGGCCCGGTGTATATGACAAGTGACATTTCGCGTGACGAGCCATAAAAATGCGTTGTTTATCAAAGATGTTACGCCCGTTCGTCCGACAGATTTTAATATTGATAAACGCCGGATTACACGTTACTGCAATTCATATTCATAGTCATACATGCTAAGTTGTAATAATATGAAAATTTATGTCGGAATTAATGTAGTTTGAATTTGTATTGCCGGAATGAGGGATTAATTTATACGTCGTTAAACTCCATTATTAATTCGTAGAATTTTAAAATTAATTTATCGAGAACGCGGGCGCTGCAGGTTGCCGTTATTTTTCGTCGCGCAGCCACGCAAAAACCGTACAACTAAATTTATCTTCGCCGTTTATTGATAAACCGAGCCGCATTCCGACAAAGAAACGTGTTAATGTTTAAACAATGACACGGGCCCGTAACGATAATGGTTTAATATCGATTTAATTGATAGGGAAAAGGAAACCGGGTGAATGAAAAATGGCACAGAACGTTGTGAAAATAATCGAACAAAACATTTCGGAATTGGAGCAAAAACTTTATTCGGTCTATTCATCGCGTGTGCGGCTATGCTTGGGACGGATTTAGAAACTAATTTCCAGGGGATGACGGTGTACAAAACGTTCGACGTTGACGTTTGTGATTCGGTTATGAATTTCGTTTTTAACACTTTTTCGCCGATTCGAGTCCACTTTGAGGAAACGCGCAAAGCCGCTCGCGTTTTTGTAACGAGCATGGCGTTATATATAACGAGTCGTCGCGATGACGGTTCGATCGACTCGGAAGATGAATCGCGAAAGCCGCCGAAATTTGAATTGTAAAGCGCCATCACGTTTATTTGCTTATAAAATCTGTTTTATAATTAAAATCTGGATTCGGAGACAGCGAAGAGGCCAACGTTTGTCTCCGATAAATTATTCAGCTGCTGACATTAGTAATCCGAATTTTGCGACAGTCACGGCTCCGCGTCTGCGTCAAATTAGATGACTCAATTTACCGCAGATTTCGCCGCCAGTTTGCGTTGTATAAGTTTAATTCCATTGACTAGTCGATAACGCGTGAATCCGCGGAAATCAGCAAATCTAATATTTACGCGACGCGAAACGCGCGACAGGAACCTGATTGCGCCGGTTTTTAACGAGTTCGATTCTCGTCGTTTGCCAGTCGATTAGATAAGTGAAAAATAAGAAGCGAGCCGTTTCGAAAATACGTCGCTCCTCCGGGGAAAAACTCGCGACTTTACTCTCGAAGTTTGCGCGAAATCCCGGTCGAGAAGTTCCTGAAAAAGTGCCGGGCTTTATTGAAATGAAGCTATTAAAACTGATCAAGGGATCATTAACATCTACTTAGCGAGGTCGAAAACAAATCGCGCGGAAGTTAATAACCCTTACTCGCTGGCTTGTTTTTAGCGCGGGTTGCCGTAAAATTTTTAATTAATTTCTGCGCGCCGCGGGATCAGCAAAAACAATAAGAGTATCGTTAATAAAGAATCGATGCACGGAAAGTTCGTTACGTCAGGAACGACCGGATTGCTGAATGAACCGGAAATCTTTCTTAAAAGGCAATAATCAAGTTTTAATTGCTTCCATAGTATTCGGGCCGCTATAATGAAAGCGCCGAGTACTTTTCGACGGAGTTGGCCGCACGTTATCTTGTACCATGTTGATTTACGAATCTTTACACTTGCGAATATTATTATTTTCGCCGGTCGAGGCCGGGGCTTCGCGCTCGAGTTGCGGATTATCGGGGATTCGAGTTGTCGGACCAATGCGATCGCTATTCGGAGAGCAATTAATCAAGAATCTGTAAATCAAAGTTATTGACTCGATTAAAAAATTTCCGTTCCCGATGCCAGAGTTGGTAGAGACTCCGCTTCCGGGTTCTGACCAGGAACGCGCCAATCGAAACCCAATTTCGTCTGTTTTGTCTTCGAAAGGACGACCAATCGGCGGTCGCAATTTTTCCCCAAATTCCAAGCCTGAAACCACAATCGCTAAACAAGACGTACAACCATACATTCGAACGGATTCCGTTAGTCGAAGTGGGATTCCTGATAGAAATTTCCCATTACCTATCCCAATTAGAAATTCCGTCGAAAGTTTTGGAGCGATGACTTAATTGAAAATCGCCATTGAAATTCTCAATTCGAGATATCAGAGTGATCGATGGTCGACGAAAGCAAGGCTAGACAAAAAGAAACCCGGGAAGCTGCGTCCTAATGCAATCGATTAGCGGGGCTCTTTAGTTGAAGAACGATAGTGAATTGCGTAAATTGACAGGTGGAGCTGAGTGACTGTAGAAGAAGACATTCGTCTTAAGGTTATGTCCAAGTTCTGCTTCCACAAACAATTAAAATATTCGAAGATTATTGAAAACTGTTTAAGCAGGGATATTCTCCGATAAGTGCAGAATCTCGATATGGTCAATTTCGGATAAAATAGGTCATCATTTTTCTGTTAACAATATCACTGAGTCCGTTGTAGCAGAACTTTAACCTCTCCTTAAACACCTGGTCAATTTGTTTCATAAAAATTCAGATATTTGACTTCACACTCCCTCGATGAAAGAATCTTCCACCACAATTCACAACGATCAATTCCTCCACATAGTAACTTTTTCGCAGCTCAGTAGAGACGTCTAACTGAGTTCTTCCGGTGTGATAATTGATCAGAAGTCGAAACACCAAAACAACTATACCCGTAGTCGCGTTGATCGATTATCGAGACTTAGAGAAGTATGCGTTAGCAACGACATAATGACGTGGCAGCTAATGAAGACAGTTAGCTTTAATCCGATAACAATCGTCAGCTATAAACGCGACGATGAATTAAATAATAGTCATGAAGTATTAACGTCGTCCTAAACTCTTATCGACAATTTGTCGAGGCGGAGTGTCTTTCGTGGTATCGAGCGATCGCGGGGTGGGTCACATCATCATCCGCTATAGCTCGCTATAGCTTCCCCCGGCGAGGGCTTAGTAATCGTATGTTTTCCGCGTTATCAAGATTTCTTTGCGTCCTGACGTGAATTTACTTTCTTCATTATGAAAGCCGGACTCGTGCCAGCGCCCGGGTTACGTTTGCACGGTGCGCACGATCTACTTTATGGCTGATACGTGACTGCGAACTTTTCGGAAGGCGAAAAAGATAGTGGGAGGGACGTTAAACGAGAGCCGGGCCAGGCTACGCGTAGATCAGTGGTTAATTAAATCAGAGTCGGGTGACTTGAATTCATAAATCCAAGACGTCGGCGGTTTTTTGCGCCGGCGCGATTGGAAATTCGTCATTTTCTGGGAGGGATACCTGCAGGAACATCACTGGCGGATGAAAACATAAATCATGGCAATCGTAGCCCAGTTGGGTCCTCGAAATCAGTATCAATGTCGGGTTTTTTATCTAGGGAGGGAAGCCGTTCCTGCACCGTCCGTGAAATTAACGACGGTTATTAAACGGGACTTCGTTCCGAAGACATTTCTGCGAGAAGCTGGCGAACAAGTGGACTCGCGAAGCCATCAGCACTAATGAACGAACGGGTTCCTTTTTCGGTTATTGCGAGCAGAGTAGTCCGGGATTAGCATACGTCTAATATATACCCGGCGCGTTTTCACGTACGTTAGGGCATAATGAAAGTTCGCGGCAGGTTGCAAGACATTGGGAATTTCGGGATAGTTCGGGAACTCAATTGAATGAAGAAGATCTCGAAGTGAGATTAAATCGGAGCGTCTGGCGCCCGGTTCTTCTATGTCCGATAGGTCGACTCGGGTTCGATTACAGTCGACAACGTAAGTTCATTGTAACTAAATGGGTTGCCGACATACTTTTTCCCGGTTTATCTCCGGCCCGTGCCAATTTGCACAAGTGTTTCCAAACGACGTATGGCAGGGGCCACCCTTTCATCCAGATTTTGCTCTAATTCCCTCGACTCTATCTTCGTGTTTACTTAAGTGGAACGAGTTATAACGGAGTATCAGATTATTTCGACTTTTGGAATCGGAGCTTTCGAACTCGGAATCCGAATGGACGAGCACCTTTGCGATTCGCGATCAATTTCCAAATTAAGTCGGAATGGGATGACTGGTCTTTCGGGATATTTCCTGGAGGTTGCAGCGTTTTTTGAGAGGTTTTCGGATATTTTCAGAGATTTTTGAAGATTTCCAGAAATTTTAGGAGGTATTAAGAGATCTTCAGAATTTTTCAGAGCATTTTTCAGAGATTTTATTTTAAGGGCTTGGATCACCTACTAGAACTTGTCAAAAATGTTCGGAATTCGACATAACTTTGTTGAAGACTGACCCCCATAATGTCAAGCAATCTTATCGAGGTCTAACAGGCCTTTTTCACGCATTCGAGATCCGGTCGCGATTAGCGGCCAATCCCCTCTTCCGATCTTAAATTTCCCGCTTCGTGTCTCCCGCGTTCTTGCGCTAATCTCCTGCTTGTTTGCTCCGTAACTTTTTGCCGTTCGATGACGACTATATTCACGCGAAACGCCGTTCGATCAGGGTATCACCGTCTCACGCTGGAATAACATTATGACACGACCGTCCACCGACACATATCTGTACATGAACGGAAGTTACGTGACCGCTTGTCACGTCTTATTAAACGACGAGGGTGGTTTGATTTCAACCGGCGATAATTCGCGCCAGACCTACTTACGTATGATGTATCGCCGTAGGTAGCGCCGTCGAATTCGCGAAAAGTATCGCGTGCGCCCGGCCCGATTGTCGCGCGACTCTGTCCGGTGAAACGCCGCAGATTGAGTTATTTTCGCGGCAGATCGCGATGAAAAGTTACGCCAACGCGAACTGGATCAAACGCGAACTTTCTTACACGAGCAGGCTTTCGCTAATTTATGTCGTCGAGGGCGTTCCGCGATTGACAATGCAAAAACAAACTTTGCCTTCGAGGCTCGCGAACGAAGAAAAATAACACGAACATGAGCGGATTGGAACTGGTACTGTTTCGAGGGTTTTGAATGTCAAAGAACCGGGGTTGGCATAATTTGAACAACGTGATACGGTGGAGATTAATAGGAATTATAACGATAAAGATTGGAGAGGAAAATATTTTTAAATATCCACAAATTATTGAATGTCAAGTTATAAAAAGGGTGTTTTATATCTCGTAGAAAATAGATTTTTTGTCACTGTAGGTTAGAGAATTTTTTACTTTACTGAAAACAATGAGTGATCAATATTCATAGAGAATAAAGAGTTAATCCCTCGGAATTAAAAAACTAGATTGTTTCAATCTAATACGTAAACATTAAACAAAACTGGATATAATATTAAATTTCTTCTATTTTTATACAAAATCGTTTTTTAATTCTTTGACTAAATTCTTCCTTTGATGGATGTATATTTGTATTTAATATTTCAAGCAATTAAATTTAAAAAATTCAGCCGAACCAGGGGAGATAAAACGAATGTTAAATTTACATTTTTCGACTGCTAACGTTTTCAAAGCAATTTCAGTGAAATGAAATGATTGTTTTCATATTTCGAAAAGATTATTTTCCATCCATCTTTTACATTTTTCTAACTTCAGCCATTACGTATACCTCATAATAAAAATTGTATTTGTTCGAGAATTTTAATTTGTTCACATATATAATTAAAAGCAAACATGCCCTCCGGTTTAAAAGTGAACCAGAATTAAAGGGAGTGAATTTTCGCGCGGGATCGTTAGTTTTTGCGCGACTCATGTAAAGGACGAGTGAATTCGCGAAAAGAGCGGCCGCTTTCTTTTGAACTTTCGCGGAAAGTGTCGATCTCGGCTGGCAAAAAGACGCGACACCAACGATCTTGTGATGAGTTATCGTCTCTTTCCATTTTGCGCCGCTCAGCCGCATTCGCGTTCCGTCAATCGATCACCATCAAAACTGCCAGGGCTTAAGAAGATGAAAGATCGCGGAGCAAAGTTTGCGGATGAAACGCGCATTTTCGCGCGAAAAACACGATTATTATTCACTTTTGTAAAATCCAAATTTCGCATGATTGACACGCCGACCCGCGATGCGCACGCTCAAACCTAACTGACAGAGTTCTGCTTTATCAGTCTTCATTTTCGGGGACACGCATCAAATATTGAGAGTTTGTATTCAAAGCAATCGATCGAAAAACGAGTCAAACGTAATTCGATTTATCGCGGGATTTATCAGCTTTTTTCATCGCGGCACAATTTAGCGGACTGTGAATTTCGCGCGGAGCAAAATTGCAGATTATCCCGCGAAAATATTTGGCTATATCGCTTACCGGGAATTTGGCTAATTCGATGCAACCTTTTAGCGGAACCAAATTTAAGCAGAGTTACAAAACGCATATTTTCGATCAGCATAGCAGACACTGATTTCGCTGGGTTTAATCTACTGTAATCTTTCGAAGTGCGTTCATGACTGTATCGTTGTTACAATTTTGCAATAAAAATCCGACAGATGCACGCGAAAAACAAACGAACCCGCGAATATGTTGCAAACATGAATGACCAATTATCGATTTAGCGGGTGAATGGCGGCATAAA
This sequence comes from Ceratoteleas bidentatus, assembly GCA_022817645.1. Taxonomy (NCBI): domain Eukaryota; kingdom Metazoa; phylum Arthropoda; class Insecta; order Hymenoptera; family Scelionidae; genus Ceratoteleas; species Ceratoteleas bidentatus. Next base: position 6,772 of record JABFPB010000102.1, read on the forward strand.
CATCCCGAAAATAACGCAAAACTGATCGTTGATTATGTGCGCGCGGTTAATTGTCGCCGGGTTATTACTATGATTTATTGTATTTTCGGGCTGCTAATATATATGTCGGCCGCGGTATTTGACGCGACCATAATTGTGTTTAGTTTAATGAATAATTCATTCATTTTTCGGTCCCATGCAATGCCAAATCGGGTTATATTTTAATATATTAAAATGCGCTTTTCATAGACCATAATTACGCACATTAACGCAGTACCGCCGTTAACTTTTCATCGTGCTTTTCATGCGGACAAAAACCGAGCTGAAATATAATTGTTATAAATATCGAGCCCCGCTGAACACCCATTCATAACTACGACAATAATTTAGATGAAAATCTCCCAAACGCGACATTGTTGGAATTCAAGTTTTGTACACATTTTTTACGCAATTTGCTGTACCTGGAAAATTATATAGATTTTGTAAATTGTTATAAATTCGATTTTCTCCGTCGCGCAATTCATCGGAGAAAAAAATGATCACTTTGTGATCATAAAGTGATTGCATGCCTTTATATTTCCGTTTTGAGAATTTTTTTTTAATAATTTTGGGACCGTACAATGATCACTAAATGATTAAGAACGAGTTTTTCGATAATTTTGTGATTGCGAAAATGTAAAAAAAAGTTTCACAGATGAGATCAGAAAGTATTCAAAGAGACGATATCTCTTTATAATCACAAAGTGATCATAAAGTTATTTTTCTCGTCCATTAGTAATGCATCCATTATAAATGGGACCAAAATGTAACTTTGTCAGTTACTTTCAATATTTATTGAAGTTTAATGAAAAAAAATATATTAATAACCTTTGGCCAGTTTAAAAAATAAAAAAATAATTATTTGAATTATGAATGTGTGACGCGTCGCAGTACATGAATATCGTGCGACGAAATATGAGCTATGTATTTGTTACATTACATATTTTGTCTGTAAACATATGAAAATGGAATAGAATAGAAAATCAAATTCATCAAACATGATAATCAATAGTTACACATCGCTGAAGGCATTATTTTGCGTTCATTTTAAGTTCTGATAAGTACGTAACGTTTTAATTAATTACCAACATGTAGTTATTAGTTCACAATCAGGAAATAATAGTGAATTTATTATTACGACGTTCGCTGCTCAATAACAGGCAATTATTAAAATTTTATCTTTAAGTTCTTATCAAGCAAAACAATCCATAATTAGTTAAGACGCACAGTATCAATCGTTATTAATGAACTGTTCAATTATTCAATTGAAGTGCATCGCAAAAAAGTCCTGATTAAGTACTGCTGCCACGGAGTTGGTATCTTTGTTTATAAACATTAAGTCGATTTAGTTCAGATTCAAGGCGTTACTTTATATTGGATGTGATGAAAATCATAATAAACACGAAGACACTCAATTTAGGTGCAGAACTGAGGTTATAACCTCAGTTTATTTTTAACTGTGAAGTGTAAGTTAAATTTACACTACTACGGTCTGGTATTTCACACCGAAATCATTTAATCTGTTAAACCTCTTGGAATATCTTTTTTGCAACGCTTTTTTCTACCATTTATGTATTTCATAAAATCCATTTGCGAGTAATATTTTAAAGCCGGAATTTAAAAATATAATCAATAGAAAGGTAGCAAAAGAATTAATAATCCAACCCTTCCACGACCATCAACTATACAATTGGGTTTCGGGATGTAGCAAATTTTCAGCCATACATAATCGAAACATGGTAATCCAGTCATACTTCCTTCAAACAATGCGATCGTCAGGAACTATCACTTAATTATTCACTCTACTCCTTATCACATTACAACTCGACTGTCTCAAACATGTTTAGTTAGCAAACTAACCATTTCCCAAACTCTTTCCTCAGTGTACAATTTCATCCTCATCAAATTACCTTGCCTACACTCCCCAGCTATCCCTTCCATAGCCATAAATATTTCAGTCACCCAAATACCGAAACCAACAATTTCCCCTTCAGCCAAACATTTCTCACGTAGACTCCTCCTGATAATCGAAATGTACACCACCTCGCCTTCCCATCTCCCTCACCATCCTTCTTAATTCGAAATATACTTTAATGTCCCAATCAACCCGCAGTCATAATTGAATGCCAGAAACTCCCCAAAATGGAAGCCCTCCCCATGTAGCAAATTTACGGTTAGCCAACCGTAACAATAGACCCACCGTTGGCCCAATGTTGGCAGCCGAGATCGGGTCAATATCGAATCGTCACAATGTTTTCGTAGGATTTAGCGTTGGCCCACGGTCAGTGTCGTTGGTTAGCCTACCGTAAATGTCACCGGTGGGTCGGTCGAGGGCCAATGCTGGCCGACGTTTGGCTAACAATCGGTGCCGTTCCTTAGTCAATCGATAAACTCACCGCTAGGCCGACCGTGGACCTGTTAGCCAACTCTCAGCTTAGTACTGGGTTAGCACAAATATCAACTATCAGTAACCAAGGTTGGGTCCTACGAAAACATTGTGATTCTATACAGGCCCGATCTTGGCCAACGGTTGGCAAAGAATAGTTGACGTTGTGCCGCCGCTTGACCGATTGTTTTTTGTTTTTTTTTTCTGTATGGGTCCCCTGGTAGATATTGAGGGGCCTGAGACAGGGTTTGTAACGGGGCGCCCAACGTGGGCCCACCTGGGCGACGTTGGGTAATGCTCCCCAAGTGGGCCCACGTTGGGCGCCCCATTACAAACCCTATCTCAGCCCATTTAATTTTTAGTAGAGTCCTGATACATCCGGTGACGTTGACGACGTCGTTGCGTGTGCTCGCACGCGGGACTCGCGTCACCTCGACGAAGATCGTAAAGTGCGGGCGGAATAATTGATGTTCGGAAAGGACAGAGGGTGGTAATTATGCGCGGCGCGGACGGCCCCGCTGCGGGGGCGCCCCTGTCGCCGCCGGCAATGGATGGAGCGAGTTAGTTTCGCGAGCGCGCGGGCATTAATATAAATTAACGATGCCGCGCCGCAACTTGGGAACAGCGCGCGTCTCTGTGGTATACGCGTCCTGCGTACTTTGGCGCAAAGATATAACGGGTGTAGCCCGGGCAATTGTATTCGCTTGTTACCCGCTAATGTATACTGATACGAAGCACGGCATTATTGAGTTTCGGGTGTCCGCAGAGACGCGAGGTGTTATTGTCGCCGGCTGTAAGGGGGCGTTAAAATGGGGCGATGAGTTCGTGGGCGACGGAAAAAAAATGTTTGGAGTGAGGAAACACGTTGTACGTCATATTGATTGGTTTACTCAGATGTGAAGCTACTAGTCGACTGATTGGTTCAAATTAGGGTTGCGAAATGGTTGAACTGTTCAGCAGTTGGAATAGTTAGGAAATTAAACAAAAATTGTAAAATATTAATATTTGCCGAATACCTGACCCACATATGAGTCATGTTTTATATGGATCATAAATGGATCTGAGAAAGATCAAACGGGTATATTGATCATATGTCTTCCGAGTTGTATTATTTTTACCAGTGTATGCGCACATATATGATCATATATGAGTCATATATTCGGCAATTCATAATGTTTTAATTAATTATTATATTTGAACTTTTCAACTGTTCGAATTTCTGAGCTATTCGAACAAGTTCATTGGCAAACCTAGTTAAAATAGGTTTTGATGAGAAATCGATAGAGTTTCACGACAATAAGTTGTTGAGGACATTTTATATTGGTATTCTTACAAACGTTTATTGTAGTGTACGGTACGGAAGTCTGCTTTCTGGATAGTTGGTAACTTCTTAGTTTAGTAGACTCGAGTGTTCAAGTAGTATGTGTAACTGCAATAGTGAAACTTATGTTACATCCACTTCCCGAGTAAAAAATATTGTGAAATATTGATCATCTAAAAATGAGACCGTTTTTATCAAGTTTTGATCATTTCAAACGTCATTTAACCTTGTTAACCCTTTTTTTGTGTTTCTAATTTTCAATCTTTCCAAAAAGAAATAGGACGTCTATCACGTGAATGACATCTTGACCAAAAAGAGAACCGCTTTCTCCTATTTGTCTTCCGCTCGTTTCAATAGTATACGCGTTCACAGAGCTGCCATTTCTTAAACGTTTTTGACGATACGCCGATAAAACGTCAACTAAACGAGTTTTTCTTACGGCGGAACACACTTTTTAGGTCCTTCAAATCGAGGCATTTTCGGACTTGGATTGCTCTCAAAAGGCGAATCGACGATTGTTGAAAGATGTTCTCGCGTGTTCTTAAGATGATGGAAGAAGTTTTAGAGCTATTTAAAACGGTAATAAGACTGTCGGAGGTTCCTCGAAAATGGCATATCGCATTTCAGAAGTTGCGCGTTGAGTCTTAGCCAACTCTGCTAGACACTTGATGACGTTTCAATGATGATAAAAGGTTTCGTTATCTGATTAGGTGACATTTGTGGAAAGCTGGGAGGGGGCGAGGTCGAGGTAAATTGATTAAGGAGAGAAACTCGGGAGGATTGTGAAGAATGTAGGGTGAGTGTCCGTAAGGTGACGTTCCGTAGACGTTGGAAAATCTGTCGAAAATTCACGAAGCTGATTAGAAACTTCCTCCAAACCCTATTGCCGTGTGTTCCGTTTTTACACAGCGCGCCAAACTCGCGCGGATAAAGTTACGAACACCTTGCTTATTGTAAAATGTAACTTGTTAGAATGGAGTTGTGCATCGCGAATGATGCAAATCGTCATCCACATTTAAACCACTCGCAACTCCAATTATGCAATGACTAGACAAATTGCTAACTTCGCGCCAACACCGGAACAACCATACACTAGCCTTAAGTATTTGCGGCAGCCCATTGGTTTACTTAATTTTCGCCGATTTAATTTGCTTTTTTCGGCCAGCCGGAGGGTGATTAAGTTGATTGAAGAAGGAAAGTTGGAGTTAAGTTAATTGAGGTTTGTCGGGGTTGGCTGGCCGAGGCTGGGAAAGTGTTGGTACGTGGGACGGGTTGTTGTGTTTTAACGGGGTGACGATGACTTCGTGCAAAAATAGCCTCGGAGGCAAATGTTCGTTGATGAACATTAACGATCGCAAAAACGGGTAATTAAAGGCGCGGACTTTGCGCACTAGTCTTATTTTCGCGTGTCACACTCGAGTGGGATAAATAAACTCGACGCGGAGTTTTTTAGATCCCCATTTTCATGGTAAACTACGTGTGATGCATTCATAATGAATCCTAATACCACGTCTTTTTCCGTTTCAGGTAAATACACGAGAACTTTTCGTCGGACGTAATCGTAAACTTCGGCCTTAGTTCACCCGAGTAAGTTACGAATTGTAATTGACTGTCAATAGGAATAGCGCGATGTTACTTTGTTAAAAGTTGGATTGTTCAAAATACGACGGTAAGATTTTCCTCGTTGCTTGGATTTGCAAACGTTATTTTTAACTGAAAACGGGAGTGTCTTGGAGGGAACTGTGTCTCCGTTAGCATAATAAATGGGTATACAGAGCAAATCCATCAATCAGAGGGCGGAACCATTAGGGACTATTTTTCAATACAATTAGTTGTTGGTGGTCTAAGGATGTGCTAATTCACCCACGCCCTCGTGAAGGGTGGACGATAAGTTTACAAATAGCCGAACCCATTTAGTACTTACGAACACGACATTGAAGCTATAGCCTGTGGAATAACCTTGGATCGCGTTGCCGTTCCTCATTGACGCGTTTCCTCTGCAATTAAATAAGTATATATGAGAGCGCTACAATTAAACTATTTTTACAATCGCCGTGAGAAACGCGCCAACGCACAGCCGGAATTTCGTTTATATCAACTCGAGTGCTCTCTTTGTGTTTGCTCGCTCGAAACAACAATTGTTAATGGCATTCATTTGGGAAGGCGAAAAGGAGTCAACAAAAACAAGTCTGCCAATACTTACAACCACACCCCTCATTTTTCTAACCCACGCATTACGGAAAACTGCTTAGCCACCGAGGGAAACTAAATTTTGCTAAATCCACAAATTTGGCGCGTTAAAAAAATAATGACCCAGGAAAAAAAGCACACAAAACGCACACATGCTCGTCGCGAAATATCCACTTGTTCTGGCGCTGCAATTGTTTTTCATCCGCTCTAAAAACAACCGTCAAAATAAATCCAATTTCGGTCGCGGTTCTTGGCGCGTCGCGTTCCCGAATATTGACATTCCTTGATAATTCCGGCACGCCTCATTGGGCAAAGCCACGAAAACCAACAATGGTGATTATTCCGGCGTTATTTTCAATCCGCTTTTCATATCGCGATGAAAACCGCGCCGATTATAAACACCGAAATTATAACCATCTCTTTATAAACGCGGCGCCGTCGTTTTTCGGCGTGCTACGCCGCGGGCGATTGTATCGTGCCTTTTATTTCGCAATGGGGGGTCAGACGTGCATTGTGCGCGTATCTCGCGCGCATATTATTTCTATTGGCCGAATTAAAACGTCGCTCGTCCACGGTTTATCGCACGGCAAGATCCTATTTCCACGCGCGGGTGCATTTAACGAGAGCCCCCATTCGCAGCACTCGATTATCGCCAAGTCACCGCCGCTGACCCGCGATTGTCCCGCCGCATATTTATATACCCCCTTTTTGCCGGCCTAACCTCGCGCGTCGTTTATTTTTCAATTATCGCCCGCCAGCGATGAATCCCGCCAACAATTTTTTTGCCCATCGACGCGTACCAGAGCAATCCCATTCCGCGATTCATTGTCCCCGGGCGCCATTCCGGCGATCCGCTCGCTCGAGTGTGTCGGTAACTACCTTATCGACGGAGTTCGCTGGATTAGCGTGGGATTACGCGGACTTACGAGGGCCGCGCGATTCGTATTTTCGTTCGCAGGTCGCATTGCGTGAAACTTTCCGATTCGACGAATCGGGCGCACGACCGACGATCGATAATGCAGAGCCATTGTTTAAAAATCGGCCAGCCGACTGAATAAATAAACCGACGGGAAATCGCGTCGAACGCATGGCGGCGCAAACACACTGGCAGACGGTGTTTTGCAATGCGCGCAAATTTGGGAATTTGAATTCGTGGGAATTTAAATTCGCGATGGCCGACAACAATATTTCAGCCGCTCGCGTTAAGTATACGTCTAATTCATGCGCGCGAGGTAAGAAAAATATAATTCATTCGGGAACGAAGCCGGAATTAATCCGGCTCGAAATGTGTGCAAATGAATGCGCGCGCGCGTTGAAATATTGTCCGTCAAACGTCGGGCGGAGCTATTTTGACTAGCGGCCGGGCGTTCCGGCTGAACGCAGATTTAAATGCTATTTTCTCGGGGATAGTTTAACGATAAGAGCCGTTTCCGGCGAAACGGAACGCAGCCGGCTAAACTGTACGTCTATAGGACGTGGGGCGCGCATGCACACGTATGTACGCGCTCGCAGGAAGTAGCGCAACTCAATTACCGCCGCCTAACAGAACGCCTTATGGAACGCGGGAGCCTTTGCATGAAGACGTAAGTGACGGCGTGCGTGTAATTATCGCCTCTTCGTTGGGATAAGTAATTAGTTGTTGCGGATTAAATTAATAATTTGATGCCAGGATTCAATTTCGCTGAACTGACAATTCCAAGTCGTCAGCGCGTCCCATGTAGAAGAACATGGCAGAAACATCTTAATGAAAGCAGGTCGGAAATGTTTTTGGTCATTTTCCAGTCTTAAAGAAGATTGATTAGGTTACGTGGAATTATTCAAATGTTCGAACATTATGATCCATCATGTAGACTTCGAAATTACAAGGTGAACATGTTTTCCGTAATAGGAACAATAATCTAAAAACTATGGCAACGAGATTGCCCTTGTTCAGGTTTAGATAGTTTTCTGACCAGATTTATATCAACATCTGCTCGCATGCTATCTCATTCGGATTGTTATTTTGGACTAATGGACCAACAACCTGGGATGTCGGCCCATTAGTCCACGTTTATCATCAATTGTTCCGCAGCAACCAGCTATTATAAGTTAGCAGTCTCGATTTCAAACAACTTGAACTGCTGGAACTCCCCGTCATTACCACCTTTTGACACCAATCGATCGTTGAGCCACACCTGCCCAAGACCCCAACTCAAATAGAACGCATTGTTATGAGCTGCTGGCGGAGTAATAAGTGTTTTTGTAAACACGAAAATTAACGTTTACTTAGTAGTTATAACAATCGTTTGCTTTTCACAGTCGTAGGTATTGTTGGCAGAAACGCCTACACCCGTCACCTGTTGAAAGCAGTGGTGCGCTTTGCCTTATATTGTTCACGGACCATTCCAACTTTTCATTCGCCATCTACAAATAATTGCGGAATTACCGATAATAATAACACCAGTGACACAACTGTATGTAAATAGCACGTCGAATGCCGCAATTAGAGACGCGCAATGAAATTATGCACCGACGTATCGACCCGCGGAAATCGAAGAATCCGCAACGCAGATATGCAATTAAAATTGCGAAACAATGCGAAACTGTAAATATCAACGCTAACCAGATAGGAAGATGATGCTTTTCAACTGAATGGAGCGGGACAGCGAAGTTCTGACCTGTTTCATTTGATACGCGATTTCGTGATTCATCTTCGTTCTGTAATTTCAGACCAGTGGACGTTTCTGTGAATTCTGTTTCATCTTTAGAAATCGTATTACCGGATTGGTGCAAATTTTCCTAATGTAGGCCTAAATACTACAAGGAAGGAACCATTCATTGTTTGTATCTCTCCGTAGATTCAAGGGTTATCAAGTCGTTTTCTTCACTTTGTAGGTTCAACTCCTTGAGGTTGCTTTTCTTTTTTTGCATATTATTTAGTCTTTGAGCACAAACTCCTGGATTATAAGTTCTTCTTCCACTTCTCTGCACTCTGCTAGGTCTTCCTCATTCTGCAATTTTTCCTATAAATTCGCTTCTTCTTCTGCTAAGCAACAACGTCTTTTTCCAAACGGTATGTATAGTTGTTTGGGTTATAATGTAAACATCTGAACCCTTCCCCTTCTGCTACCTCTTTTATACCTGAACTTCAAAAGCAACAAAACCACGGGATCTCAATCTCAGCTATCGACGTAAAACGAACGAACCAACTGTTTTTTTTATACCAATGTACATCAATGCGGCACTTACTTTGTCGATACACGTCCTTGATAAATTTGCGCCTACGTAGCTGCAGAATCATAAAACCGGCGTTAACGTTTGCATAGCGGATTGAGTGTACGCATGACGTGGTCAGTAAGAGTAACGTGGTTTGCACATGCCACGTGAATTGTAGCTTTGACGCCGACCCTTAATTCCCGCCTTGCGGCATAACCTACCGCCTTCCCCGCGTCCCTCCTCCCTGTTCCCCGGTAAACGCTCTTCAGTCCAATGCCTCGCGCGTTTAATTAACGTACACTTGACTCGCATCGTTGACACTCGTGGATTCTGCAAAAAATGCATCTCCACAGCGGAGGCACCCGCCAAAGAGAGACCGGAAACCTCTCCCTCCGCCTCAGCCGACCAATAAACCCACGACAAAGAGAACCGCGGAATCAAAGTCGACGCCTCACTTTATTTTCGATCAGATAAATTTGTAGGTTAGGTCTCGCCTCGCAGATAACGCCTTGGAGTCACGCCGATGCGGCTAAAAATAAAATACGCTTGACGTGGCAACTTTTATCTTGCCGCGTAGATGGCGCCGTTGTTGCGGCAGGTCGTGTCGGCGTTCCGCGACATTATTATTTATACAAATTCGGACAATGGCGAGGCGGAAATGTCGAATTTGAAATTCGGCCGCGTAAATAAATGACAGCCGCGATTTCGCAGTTTTCATTCGGTGCGCAAAAAACGATGAATACCGAAACAGCGGCGATTCCGACACAACATGTAATACATTACATCGGATAATATAATGTTATTTACAGTCGGCTGGTAAATCACCGATCCGTCTAATTGGTCGTATGATGCCGTTCGTTTATCAGCGACGTCATTGATTTGTCGCAAAAATGGCGCCGATTCCGTGCCGCCGGTCAAAATCAAATGACAACGCGCGCTCGCAATATAAATTAACGAGCGGCGCATAAAAGTATTCATCGCCGAGGTTGTTGCAAAAGGATCACCGGCGCACTTCCTATAAATTTTAATGTCGCTAAAACTCGAGTGCTCCATTTATTTTTCAAATACTTTTTTCGCCTGTCTTGTGTGCGCCTGCCGTGTGTGTGCCCCGCGCACATAAATTTCATATAAAATCGAGAATGAATCCCATGCGGCGCCTTGTCGAATCCCGAACCCGGCGCTTGTTTCGCCCTCCCTCCCCCCCTACTACCCCGTTAAACCATCTCCCCCCTCGACCTTCGTTTCGTTCGCAGTTACGCAACAATAAACTACAAATGCCCCGTTTCGTATGCAATAGCTGAAAACGCTTCAATTAGATGCTTTACTGTTATGACTATTTCCATACTGACACAGTTTTAGTCAGTTACAGTTACTGCCCATCCTTTTTGCGCACTCTTTTTTGTTTCTCGATCGGATCGTTATACTTTGAATTGATTTTTTACGATCAAATAAATTTCAAGCGCACGAAACATTGTTCGCTGATTGAGATATTGTTGACGCGCCGTAAGACCGTATTTCCGCGGAATGAACGGAAATTTAATTTTGGCGGCAAAATAAACGTATGAAATATTTAACGGGATTGTTTCGTGCGTAATTGAACATTTCGGAACGAGCCGCGGGTTCGAAAAAGTCGTGCCGATTTATTAGGTATTACAATTTGGTGGCAATCCAACGCAAACGCGCGCGGGCGAAAATAAATTTTGATTTGTCAATGTCCGGGGACTTTTCATTTGGGAATTCAGCTTTGCGGGACCGATTTAGGGTTCGAAATAATTGTTGAATTATGGAAAACTTGTCGCAAATAAACCAATTTGGCTCAAAATATGAATTTATTGTGAGCAACAAAAATTTTTTAATTATCGGGAAAAGACAAAATTGGTATGTAGTTTACAGTCAATAGAGTCACAATATGCGGTACATTATGTCATAATTTCAAGTGACTAATAATAATAATCGAATTATCGATAATTGAGGAAAAGATAGAAAATGTCGAAATTCATTATAAATATTTGATATCCATTTTTAGAAAAATAATGGTCATTGTAACAGAAAACCGTCTTTACGTGTCGATATAAATAATCATATACTCATAAATTCGCTATTGCAACAATGAATATCCCGAAATAAACGACTAGGTAATATTAATAATATACTATACAAATGCAACTTATAATTTACTTTTATCGAGAATTATACTATTTGATAAATACGAAACAATATATTGAATGAATATGGCTAAATTTGTACAAATCAGTTTAACAGTCATTTTTGTGTCTCTTAATGTTGGGAACGAAACACAACAAATATATTTTCCCCTCTCCAGGATTGATATTATTTCAGAGGTTATTTGTGTATTTCAGAAAAAGCCTTCGGAAATGTACAACGGCGGAATGAATTCCGATTCAAAATGCGCATAAATTAGCAGCGCCATACATCAAACGAAACATTTTTTGCCGTTGGAAAAACGTAAAGCAATTACAATTCGTTTCCCGGTTACGCTGCAAGCGCATTTCAGACGCGTTTAACGATAAAACACTAACTAATACAATTTACGAATATATCAATTTACTTTTGTGTGCTTTTTAAAGAAGGCACTGCAAATGCGTTATACATACACGCAAAACGCAGATGTAGTTAAACCGCCTCGGCCGCAAAGCAAACTAGATTTGTTCGCAAATCGATTGAATCCTGCAGGTTGGTTGCAACGCATTTCACGTCACAATCGTTAAATGGTTTTGAACGTTTCTCCACTTTTATGTTATATTTGCCGGCACGCTAACGTTTCTTTCGGTCTGATTCATGTCATAAGCATTGTCGCGACAAAGTCGTGAAAGCATTCAAATTTCAAGGCAAAGGCGTACCGTTGAGTGCTCTTTAATTTTACGTTAAAATACGTCGCGAGGCTACACTTTTTAATTTCCAAAAAACGCTTTCAGAATTAAAAACAGTTTCTTTATAACAAATTATCGAACGAATCAAAAGGCCGGAAAGTAGGAGGAGAGAAGAAACAGAATTTTCGATGAAACGGGAAGAAATGGAAAATTGCGGTTTAATTAGACGGTTTTTCACGACAAAAGATGCGGTTACTCGATGGAGCTACGGCGCCATGTAAATACGTCGATTGTACTTTTCCGACTGGCACTTCAGCGACTTTGTTTCAAGTGACCATTGTTCGACCGTCTTCCGCTCTTTGCCAAACATTTTTTGCAAATATTCCCCCGACTCTGTTCACTTATCGCCGCTTGTAAAGCTTTTATCGAAAATATTTGATCCCGAAGAATGGCGGAGGAAATGCCGGATTAATTATAAAATACCCACTTTCTTAACGACTTTACGGCAATAGTGGGCGAAAATATTTCAAATTTTATATCGCCGATAATTTCATCTTAATCAGACGACGCGCTTCAATTAAACAACGCGCGTTATACAGATTGTTCGATTTTATAGAGCGCGATTTTAACGGCAAAATGAATCGGAATGGCTGCAAAATCATGGACGCCAATAATTCCGCGAGTAGTTAGATTAGAGAAAAAATGGAAAGGCCGAAAGAAAACAAATCGAAAAATTATAAATTAATTGAAACATTACTTTGATTCGTTTTTCCTGAAATCGGATTCCACGCTCCACTTCGCCGGACAATTCCGGCGCAGTTTTTCTGACCATTTTCGGTTGTTTCATATTGAATGCATAAATTTTTGCGCGCGTTACACGTTCATTTTAATTTCCCATTTTTACTTCATATATACGACGTCAAATTTCCTCGCTCCGTTCCCTGCACCACCACTTAACTTCGTCCCATTAAATTCCGCTTTCTATAATTACACAAACCGAATTAAAATTACACCCGAATGCTATTTTCGCTGCAAACGATATGAAAAGAATGTGGAAAACTATGCCCGCTTCGTCTGGGTCAAGTGCTAAATATAAGGAAGTTAAGTTTAACGCCCGCTACTCCACGGTATCATCTGCGCGCGAAGTTACATTGATTAAATAACAAGTTTCGTAGCGCGGGTAGCTCGTTAGAGGCGCATTTTCTCGCGAGAATAAGCGACGATTCGATTAATCAATTCTTCGACAACGTTATCGCCGACGCTCCCGATATTACGTTAATTGAAGGCGAAAAAGTCATCGCCCGGCGTTTCGTTGTGTATGAATTGATGATTTCGCGAATTTAAGTGTATTGTTTATCGGCGACTGTTTGTCGGATTAATCCCCCTGTGAACGTCAGCTCATGTCGATTCAGATTTAGTGAAAATAAATGCAAATTGACATGCAAGCCATCGCTGTCGCCGACTCGTTCGTCATGTTCCATGCCCTTAAATCTGCGACGATCACGTCAAAGAAATCGATTGCGATCGCGATGTACAACGCGTCAAGTTGGAACATAAGTTACTTTGAAAAGTGGAATTGATTTAACCTCTCCTTCAGTCATTTTTGCAAATATATTACCGCAAAGTGAAAATCAGTTTTATGGCAATATTGATTTAGACTGGTTATATGAAAAGTTCTTTTTTCCCGAACAGTGAAAATTCTAACCTAAAAAACGTAACTAGTCAAACAGGAAGCTTTCCTACCTTAAACTACCTTGTTTTGTTAGTTTTGTTAGTTTTGTTAATTTCGTTAGTTTTGTTAGTTTTGTTAGTTTTGTTAATTTCCTTGGTTTTGTTAGTTTTGTTAGTTTCGTTAGTTTCCTTACGTTGGTTAGTGTCGTTAGTGTTGTTAGTTTGATTAGTTTCGTTAGTTTCGTTAGTTTTGTTAGTTTTGTTTGAGGTAGGAATGGTATTACCCGAAATACTGAGAATTTGATTAAATTATCTTAAATTATATGTATTGGCACCCTAAATATACGGCCCTTTATGCCATTTCCACCTTAAAAATAATATTAATATCGTAATCAGAAGGTTCCACGAATATTCACGACAAATTACTTTATCGTTAAAGTAGCGTTTACGTATTCCCTTAAGAAACAATCAAAAGTTGTTTTAAGAATGCAGAAATATACTTTCATGTTGCAGAGCGAAGATCCTGCAGCTCATCTTCATTATTCTATGCTAATCTAGCGATTTTTAAATACATTGCTCTGAAAAATGAGCATGCATTATTGAAATATAACCGAGATAATTTTCCGAGTTTCCATTGGCAAACAATTACGGGCAAAAAAGCGTCGACGAGACGAGTGAAGGAGGACTACGAGTCAAAATTGGCACCGGATGATGAAACTGGCTAAATAGGCATATAACGGTGGTACACGCAAATAAGTTGGATGCGCCGAATACCGGAATAATATCGTCGCTGCCGATTTATTATTGGCGCGGCAAAAAAATCCATGCATATTCGGTCGGGCATTATCTTGAATTCAATCGCGTTTCCACGAGGTTAAGCGTGAAAATTGCGTATGCAAATACGTTTATAAATTTTTCCACGGAACGTAAGCAGGCCACGTTGTAACGTACACTGCACGCCGCGTAACGTGAAATTGCCACGAATCCACTTCGAATTACGAATATCGAGTTTCCTTGAAATAAATGGAAGATTAGTGACTCAAGGAGCCTTTAATTGAAAGCGCGAGGCGAAATCTTCCGCTTTCCCGGCGCTTCCTTATTCTGTCCGCTTTTTTGCTCGTCATTTCGGGATATATTGGGATGCATAATTAGCAGCTCGGCAAACAGTTACACACTTTCAGCTGTATCAGCCGCGCGAACGACCGCAGACAAGCGCCATGCATTATTCGCCATCTATATATACCGATCTATATATAAACCTTACCGCTTTATTTAACTTTATATACAAAGTTGTATATTTTGTTTATTTACTGTCTATATGTTCATCAAATATAAATAAACATATATGTAAATACATAATTTTGCGACAAATAGTTGTATCCTTAAATATATTTTGTGGCTATATTTTGTGTGGGTTTATTGCAGAAATGTCATCCATTGTGCATGCACAATCAGTTTGCAGTAACACGAATATTCTTACAGTAAATCCGATGTTCCGATTGTTATTTGGATAAACGTATTTCCGATTGTGGTAAGAATCACATCTTCTAACCCAAGATAGTCTTATAGCAGGGATATTGAAATTTACTGTAAACCGAATTCCTTTATAAGCGAAAAAAAATCAATTAAGATGAAGATACTATGAAACTATTTTAAATTCTCTTTGAGGTTAATAACCCTAAGGGAACACAACGATCAATCAACGTTGAATCAACGTCGATTCAACCTAATCAACGTTGAATCAACGTTGACTCAACCGATGTGTTCCCTTAGGGAACCCTCCCAACCCGGACATTCGTAAGTTGTCTCAACGTTGATTCACTGATTCAGCTACTGGTACAGTAACGTTGAGTGATTGATGAAAATCGGGTGAACAGAGTGAAAGAAATTCCGCGAGGTTTCCAGAGGATCAAGGGGAGGCGATTTCCACGAGTTGGTTGTGGTAAGTCACTTTCGAGGTAACTGCTTCAAGAATTATCTACAAAGACGGTGTTTGCATTTCTGCGTCAGTAAAGCTGGAATTACAAATGGAGCAAGTTACCTGAAAAATGATTTTGCACGTAAGTAATTGCAGTTACTTAAAAGATACATAATTGTACGAAACTTATTATGGCGTTACTTCAACTTTTCAAGTAACTTATACTATACTGTATTATATTTTAAAACTGCGACTGCCACTGTTGTTTTAAACCGATTTATCAGATTCAAAACTTATTATTTTATTAGTCACGGAAAATAAACGTAATGTCTGTTCCACACAACCAATTGCCATTTATGTAAATGAAACCATTTTCATATATTTCAGTCATTGTTTTGCCTCTATCAGTTCACACGGAGAAAAATTGACTAGAACTATTTTTCTCCGTGCAGTATCTTTCCTAAATTTTTTTCGTAGCTAAATAAAAACCGTGACACTAAATCTGTGTACATACGCTGCTGAAATGCAATCAATTTGCATAACTACTGAACAACATTCCCAAACGTCTACGCCTGGCGAAATGCTGCCACGTGCACTTGTACGCGTGGCTGACGTGTATTTCGTCGCGCGTTAAATTGTCAGAAGAAGCTTGCTCATGTTGCGCGCGGTCGCGTCGGTTATAAAGCGCATAATTTCGCGGCATATGGATGACGCACCCAGGCAATGGCAGCAGCCGATGGCAGTTTGTTCTACAGATTGCCAGGCAGCCTCCGTCGTCATCTTAGGATGCATGTGTCAAGTTCCGTCGAGATTGAGCTGACACGCCGTGCCGCGTAACTATCAATATTCGAGTAGTCGTCGTCGACACTGACATAGAGCTTGCGTCTCGCTGTGTTCGCGGCGACGTTTCGGGTTACAAAACCAAGCACGATACCGGCTGATGTCAGGCCGCAGGAACGCCGCGAGATTTACTCTGGTAAGAAGCTGCCTGACGTGCCAGGAACACCGCCTCGAAAGTATGCGAATGCGCTGGGTTATTAGAGTGGCGCGATTTGTTTCGTCACTGGCATGTTCGGTAAATTTTGACTCACGAATTTCGTTTGGAAGGAAATGTGGTATGAGAAGACCGAAGCAGTTTAGAAAGATTTCGAATTGGCGAATCACTGTCAGGAATGAAAATGAAGTTATTAGATAGTGGTAAACTTAAAATATATTTAGGAACGTGACGTGAAAGACAAAGTAATTAAGTTTAGTTTAGTAATAGCTCATTGCTGGAACCAAATGATTTAGTTACCGTAACGGAATTTTCGTTGCTAGTACTAAACATCTTTGTTTCGTAGTAAGGATGGTAGGGAATCTGGAACGAGATGGCTTCTGAAAGTGATTGAGACTGCGGTAACTGGAGTCAGAATATTATTAGAATGATGTATACGAGATAGTAACACCATCCGGTTACCGTTAAACGAATCCACTGACCGTAAGTGGACCCATTAGCCGTAATCCGATATATTCTCAGTTAGATCTCAACGTGGTTCTATTTGCAGAGAAATGCTCGTTATTTGTAATAGAACGAATCCAATCGGCATTTTGATGGAAAGTGGAAGATGTTAAATATGATATTGTTGAGAATAAATAGTGTATTGCTAAACTAATGTATCGTTTATTTAACTTGGCTTCAGGTGACATGGCTAATCCACCAATCCTGCACATTTTATATTAGTTCAAAGTTACTTGGTTTTATCCATATTTCAGATTATAAAATGGTTTATATTTTGAAAAAACGGCCACTTTATGTGGTATAAAACAATGGTATAACATTTGTGTGTATAATATAAATAAAACACTTTTTAATTCAAACGCAACTAAGTGTAACGATATATCAAATTTAAAAACGATTTCGATCGTTTGATTGAAAAAATGTTTTTGCTGATTGAACGATTAAAATTGGCTGAAAAGAAAAATTAAATTTAATTGATTCTAGTTGATTCCAGTTATGTGGTGCAGTTTTATTTTTATAGTAAAAAAGTTCGGTAAGAGGCCATTTACTGATTACATAAAAGAAAACTAAATTATTAAAAGACTTTTGATCAAGTGACCGAGGTTTACCACATAGAAAATTTAGCACTTTTTTAGACTTTGAGATGCGCAAAACTTATTTGAGTTATCAGCTTCGTTTAATTTTTATAGCCTAAATAATCCGCAACCCTAGTAAAATGGAATATCTCAATGTGAGTTTAGATCATTTGAAGTCTCATTGAGATGGAAAAAATATGTTTTTGATCTCAAATGATCTGAACTTGATCACTTTGAGATATTTATTTTTACCCGGGAAAATTGTTTTGTTTAAAAATTCAACATTTAGAGTTTTTTCATAGAAAAAATTATTTTTATTAGGATTTTGATCAAGTGGCTAAAATCCGCTCTATAGAAAATGTAGCCCTGTTTACAAGACTTGAAGCCAGATTTGAATAATCTCTCATTGCATAGTAAAAACGCAGCTTTTTGTGTTCTGGTTACAAAGGCTAAGTCGCGGAGATATGACCGCGACTTTTGCGCTTTTTGAGTCCTGAATAATCGAAAATGTTCGATTCGTTCCCAAAGACAAGACCGCTGTCGATTAGTTTAGTATGTGTGGACAAGTAGTTCAACGTCGTGTCATGTCAGACATGATACAATTCGCCAATAATACTCGATGATCCCAATAACCGAATATATGTGTAATAAAAATCCAAACAAACATGCAAGCTCCATCAGCTACAGGAATATCGCCGTCATATTCGTGTTTTCGGCTCTTTTTATTGGACTGGATAGATGAGCTCCACAATTCCCAGATAATAATAGCTCCGTCGCAGCAGGTTCGCTTTCCGCGATTAAACTTTACCCAACACCCACAGAAAAACCTATTACAATGTATTTTTCTATCGCAAGCGTATGTTTTTTCCACCACCCCGGGACACGCGGCAGCAATGTTTTTCCGACCGGAGAAGGTTGATTTTTGTTTGTGAAATGTCGAGCCACGTTGACGAACGACATGCTGCGGCCAGAAGACATTGTGTATCGTTGTCAAATACAATTACAATTTAAAACGTCATATTTCACCGCCACGACCAATTATATCCAATAATCGATTGTTTTTCGGAATAAAGCGTTGATCAGAAGCGGAGCGATTTTGAGAAAGGCAAATAGCAATGTTCTACGAGCGCTGTGATTCTTTTCTCCCGCCGTGTTTCGCGTTAAAAATTGGAAGCGCAACAAAACGCGCCGCATTGCGCGCTATAATAATGCCTCTGCAAACAGGCGCAATTCGCGTAGCGCCGCCTTTTTATACGCACCCTACATCCCGGCGAGATAAGGAAATTTTTATGTAACTCGCGCGAACGCTCGACGAGACTTCATAACGGCGCGGTAATTTATCGGCAAACGTCGGGAAACGTTGCCAGAAACAACGCGGCAGGATTAGTCTCGCGCGGAGAAAATTGCACGCGATCGATATTCAAATCAGATCCGCGCAATCCGACTGCGAATTAAAAGGAAATGTATACGTGTCGCGGTTGAAAACTTGGCATTGCAATTTTATTCCCATGAATAATAACGCGCTTTGAGCGCCGACACGTTGATTGAAATTTGAAGAAAGCTAGCGCGTTTTTAATGCAGCGCCTCTGCCGGTAATGCGAGAGTCAAAGGCATTCGCGCCTTGCATTCTTGGTCATTTGAATTTGCATTTTTCCTTATTGATGACAAACGTACAGACGATACGACGACACAGAGCGTCATCTCGGTGATTTTTGTCGATCAACAAGCAGCGATTGGGAATCATCCCGATCATGGGATATACGCGACCATGAATATATTCCGAACATGGATATACACGTGTTCCTGTCGGAGACAACCTCCAAAGGCTTCTATATATTATCAGAATATCGAGTCTTCTATTTCTCGTAGAAATGGAAATCTTACAATTTATGAAATTACCTGAAAAGATCACTGTATTGGATACAATGTTTTTTAATATATTGAGTATGTGATATATATTATTATATATTATATATTACATGCATTTCCGATTTATTTTTCTCTTTAAGATACTGCTCTATATATCCTAAAAATAATGATCGTTTGGAATATTGTGATATCTAGTTAACGAGGCCTGAGAAGTCTCAAGTAGAGACTTCTATATTCTAACTTTTCAAACTTTGTTCAGAATTTTTTTTAATATCTATACACCGAGAATCTGAATTTGAATAGTCAGAAAAAATCTGAAAAGTTTTCTACAATGAGCGGGTGGAGACTTTGTCAAATTCGCGATGCATCCGAGACGACCTAACAAGGCGTGAAAAAATGCACCGTTGTAGGTAATAAAGGTGACGGAACGACGGCCCTTTTTCACCGGCGAAACAATTTTCGCAGCTCGACGAGCGTTGCGTTACAGCACCATGTTTCGCAATATCTTTTAGTCGCATTCCCGAACGATCTTTGACCCGTCAGCGAATGCCTTTAATGCGTCAATCGATTCCGATCAGAATCCCCGCGCAACTCGAGTGCCCTCCTAAACGTTTTGTCGAGTGACACGCTGGTCGTCATACACGTAAGTTCGCTAGTTAAACGAAATGTGCGGTCATTATTCTGCGTTTGAATCTCCAGCTCCGTGACACGTCGAATCTAATGGGTGGCATTATTCGACCGCCGTGAGGACTTCGACGTTATTCGAGTTTTAACTCATATAAATTGAGTTATTGAAAACTTGAGAAGTTGACTCCAAATCCCCTACAAAAACTGATAACTGATAGGATTTCAATTCACATTCATCAAGTCAGCTTCAAAATATTATTCTGTTAATTGTTCCTGGGGATGATTGCAGGGCAATTATGAAAATCGAAGGATTTCATAGAGTTTGGTAGTGGTGGTAGACTGCGAAAAAGCGGGCTTGGTGCTATTCGGCAATCTGAAGTTTTTGGCACATTGTATTCAAACGAATGCCTGCTCTTGCGGGAAAAGTTTGTTTTGAAAAAATACTCTGACAGTCGTTGGAACCAGGCATTAAGAGCACGAAAATGGCGAAACTTTTCAATTGGCAGTTCACACCTCGGCGGAATGTCAGCGGTGCAGATAACGCCCCGGAGGGGAGTTAATAAAAATGAGAGTTTTTATTGTGATAATAAAAGAAAATGACTCGATTAGAGAAGCTGCGAATTTGGCGACGAGTGTTCTAGGTGGTTATTAAATCATACAACTTGAAATGTGAAGTGATTTATCAGGTTGGATATTATTGTGTATTATACTACAGTGTACCATAAAATACGACATATATTTAAACGAAAATTGATTCTTTCGAATATCAGTAATTAATTGCATCAAACATTTTGAAAAATCGATTCACATTCAGTTATCATCAGATAACTTAAATTGCGGAGCTACACTGCAAAAACAAGTATTTTAAATTTAGTCACTTGGTAATCGATTTTCAATCGCTTAGACTTAGTCTAGTGCCTTTTTAAACTCGTACATGGAGATAATTTTCATACGCAAGATTGTGAAAGCGGGTGTAATATGTTTTTTTTACTATTTAAAAACCATTAAATGTCAAGCATTTTCATTATATCCGCAAAGATGCAACATAACCTACATAAGTTTTAAACATATTAAACTGTTAAATTCTGAAGGTGTCAGATCACCATTACATTGAATGATTAAAAACACTTCCCCTATGTTATTCAGTTTTTCTACACGGAAAACAATTCGCAGTTACGACCAATGTTCTGCGCATTGCTCACCGATGCGCAAAAGCTCTTAGGGAGACATATGTTAAACAAAGAGGAAATAACTGACACTGGTCCGCGACTGTCTTTCATCTTGAGTATTTTCAGTAGTCTGCACGAAAAAAGATTGTGTTACCACGACCAAACGATTTGGTTTAAACAATTTAGTGGTGACAACCACATATTTGGTAGGAGCAACCAAATGTTTTAATTATGCTTCGCCGACTTGATCAGGCACGGTCGTCGTCAACCAAATTCATTTGGTTGTCCATTTTTGGTTACTTCAACCAAATCATTTGGTTGCTACAACCAAACCATTTGGTTCCTCCGACCAGAACCTGATTACCAAAATATTTGGTTGCTCTAACCAAATAATTTGGTTGGCTAAAAATTAACCAAATTATTTGTGGCAATCAAAATTTGGTTGCCACAACCAAACATTTTTCTCCATGTGTCCTGCAGCGCATTGGTGAGCAATGCGCGTCGAACAGCGAGGATTCGAGCATTGTACGCCACTGTGAATTATTTTCCGTGTAATGATACAGTTTTTCTAAGGATACAGTTTGGATCGATAAATCAGTGTAAGTACGATTCTTTAAGATCTGTTCAAAACAAGGCATTTTTGCTTTTAAAGATATCTCCTTAATTAACCTCAAAGCTACTCTCCAACTTGGTCCTTTGTTCCTTTCGTAAAAGTTGACTTACAAAAACTTAAAGGAGCAGTGGCCCAGGATCCTATACCATTGACCTTAATACGGAATTTCGTATATTCCGTAACAAGTTCTTGTGTTTAAAATAAGCAAACCCTTAATTTTAACTTTTGAAATCGTTTTCCGCTTTTTAGCCTCATCCTACGCTGTAATAATTTCCACGATTACTATCAAAATTACCTAACTATTTTTAAACTAATATTAGAAGCAAAACGCATCCTAATAAACATCGCTCGTAATGAAATTGGAAAATGAAACTTTAAACAAAATCAGTTTGATATAAATTCTAATTATATTTATTTTACATAGTTCATAACCACAAGCACTTTTTTATTTTGCATTTATTTATTTAAGTAGTGACCCACGATATAAAATCTATTACATAATAAAACTATCATAATTATGTCATATAACTGATTTATTCATTAAGGACCCACCTTACTAAGGAGGGTTCTTATTAAATATGTTTGAAAACATATTTATACGTTTCTGTTAATAAACACTCCTCTTCCACTTTCATTTAATGATTCCGCATAGTCAAGATATTCAGTTAAACAATATTTTACGATTTTCGCTCTCTTTGTAACATTTTTTCCCTCCTCATCTGTTCTCTCGTAAATTCACTCCGATAGATAATCACGCAAAGTAATAAACAATCAAAAAGTCGAGCATCCTCCACGGGCCCTTAAATGTTCCAACATATCGACGTGTATTTTCACATGCTATATTTCACGAGTCACGGCCCATTAACCAGCTAGAATTTGAAATCAAGCCTAACACTGTATCAGCTACGCGAAGCATAAAACGCGCCAGCAACAACCGGGATCAAACGCAATGCCCCATTTACGCGAATTTGTTTGGCACGTAAGGAAACGTCGGCCCCGCGGAGAAAATGGACCATCACGCGAGATCCCTCGGTTACGCTCCATTCGGTCCTACGTAGATGGATAGAGGATATTGGCAGGCCTAGGTGGGCTTACCCCGAGCTCACCAGAAACGTTGCGCCGAAGCGCTACAAATACGATGAATAGTCTTCCCCAAAAGTTGAAACAGTTTATGAGCCATTAAGCTGTTCAACTCTGAGAAAATGGTACTGTTATTCGCACTGCCTGCTGTGTCAGTTCAACAGTTTTCTAGACAGTAACAGTGAACAGTTCGGCACGGTAGAGTTTTTTAGATTAGGCTAGTAATAAAACAACTAATAACTGATTTTTCACAAAGATCTTCATGAAAATAGCTATTTTACACGTTCTGTCTACAAAAATTGTGTTCAATTGCCTTGTCCATAAACCATGTGAGTTCTACCATGTTGAAACATAATAAACGCAGCCCAAATCTTGTACTCCGATACTGTCCTCACTAAAAAAAATGCTGGTGTATCGACTAGATATCCTATGAAATTTCCAGGCTGAGACTTGATTCAGTCATATGAAAACTTTGTGGTATCAGCAAGCCTAGTCCTGTGTAAATCATCGGATCTGCAACCATATAAGACTGCAATATTGCTGCTGCTACAGTCATAACAGGCTTGCGGATATAACATGAAAGTTCTGCATTATTGACATGGTAGGCAGCTGTGGACTATGGATCCAGCAAGATTTTTTTCCATGCGGATGAAGGGGAGTATCGAGAACCTTACCATCATATATACCGAAATCGGGAAAACATCTACGGCGGACTATCGCAAAATCGTTGCGTACGCGTCGAAATGTCCCGAGAACACTCGAAAAAATGTTGAAAAACTTGGCGAAAACGCCAAATACGTTTTATTGACTCGCGTCTCGAGAGGACATGGAGGTTCGACAAGGAAAGTGTGCCACTTGTCGATACGTGCTCACTCGGGATATCGGGCCATTGTCTGATCACGGCGCTCGCTTCCTGGAGACGATTCATAAACATCTTAGCCGCACTATTGTTTATCATACTCTGCGAGCCCGGGATTGCTTGGTTCGGCCGAGTTCTCTGCAAGCGTCTTACTTTCGAGGGGATCGTGCTCCGATGGAGCGCTGATTCCGGGCCGAGCGAAATTTTTCGACGCTCCCTTTAATTGTTATTTAACGGAATCAACTCCGATAACAGGTTTAAAGTTGGCGAACGTGAAGAAGCGCGGCAATTAAATTGGCAACTCTCGAGCACTTGTTTCTTTTTCTTTCCGCGGGGCTTTCGTGATTGCTTTTGATTTCGGAATTTGATTTCCAAAGTGTTCGTGTGCGAACAGCCGAGGTCGGCGCGATTTTTCACGTCCAAATAAAAAAGCGCCGAAGAAACGGCGAGTTTCCGTAAATACCGCGCGCGCAACGTTTGCTTATAATATCGAGCGCTCTTTGATGCCGCGTGATGCTCCTCGAAATAGTCTGTTTCAACGTGTTTCCCGCGCTTTATAGATAAATATTGATTTGCCATCAAGAAGGAATTACCGAACGGTTTTATCGGCAAATAGTTTGCGATAACAGATTACCACGCGCGGCGCCTCGTTTTTGATAACAGATTACGGAATTCCGGTTTTTGCGCCAAGTGGATTTGGATTTGGATAATGTCGCGCGTTCGGCGCGACAAAACGGTTCCCGCGGATCCTTATACGTTGAGTTTACTCCGTTTATCGCGCTCGATGATCTGCGCGAAACATTCATTCGGGTGACGTCGTTTTTCTGAGCGAGCAAAATGTAAATGTGAAAAGAAACGCGATGAAAGGAAGTCTTTCAGTGGCAAATTTTCTCGGGTCTGCCAAATCCCGGGAACAATAATTGTGAAATTAACTCGTCAATTCCGGTGAAGTTGATCGACGATGATGGCGGGATCCGCAGTATAAGAAAATTGCGCTGGATGATCTGAGAGAACTCCGAGCGAAACCAATTAGACGTGGGAAGTGAATGCCTCCGAGCTCTTGACGTAAATGAGGAAAAATAAAGAATTAACACCTAAGTAGAAAAATTGCGTGGGGAAACAAACAGTGACCAACAAATGTTGTTGGCTAGAAGAAGGAAAATATCTTTAATTGGCCGTACGACGGTGTTCGTTTATTTGTTATATATTAAGCGAAAAATGTAATTACGAGGAGTCCAAACAATTTAATAAGCTATTAAAACTACTATAAATACTTAATTACTTACACATTGAAGAATAATACTGAATTGTTTTATCTGAAACAAAAGTAGTATCTGGGACAAAGGCTCCCTGGAGATGACTTTCTTTTCGCAACTTTTTGCGGTAACAGCTGCTGGAGGAAGGTTATTTGCCTCACATAAAAAAGCAAACGAATTTTTATTCTGAATGATGAATATTACACTGGAGAAATGTTGATGTCATATTTACGAGATATTATTTGTTGAAATACAATCTACACAAAAAATATTAGTTCGTAACCAAGTATACGTTCATGTAAGTAAAGTAGGTTAATAACTTATATGCAGAATGAATTTATGTTGTTTTGTCAAAGTAATGTAAGAAATATTAAACCATGTTTATTA
Organism: Ceratoteleas bidentatus; assembly: GCA_022817645.1. NCBI lineage: Eukaryota > Metazoa > Arthropoda > Insecta > Hymenoptera > Scelionidae > Ceratoteleas > Ceratoteleas bidentatus. The sequence goes on from JABFPB010000102.1 coordinate 32,235, forward strand.
TTCAATTTATCTGCGCAGTCAAAATTAAATGAATACCTCACTTTATACAGATGACAAGTACTTTTTTTTACTAAACAAACAAAAATTTATATATTTAGAATGCACATTCACACACTGATTAATATGTTCAATATGTACAGTATGTATGATCAAGTAACTAGAAAAATGCTTAGAAATGATTTCAAATAATTTCATGATAATTTATTTGTATATTGATTGCAGGACAAGTTTGTTACCAGACTGCCACTGTGGCAAGCGGCTGACAAAAGAATGACATAAGGTTGGCAAGAGTATGGTTCTCAATCTTGATCCATCCTACGCGCCACACTTATGCCATCCTACTTTTTCAGTAGGATGGCGGGAATAGATTTATTTCATTCTCTATTCGTATATTTATTGTATTTCAAATAATGTAGATGAATTGGCGCCTCTCATCAATTTACTAAATCGATGAAACAATCTAGTAAATTGAATTTACCATTAGAAAGAAAAATATAAAATAATTCACAGAGGAGTTGAAAGAGTTAATGAGACTCCGCGACCGATAGTACAAAATGTGTGTATTCACAAATGACGATACCTATTGGATTCGATATAAATTGGAAATAAATAAAATCGTCAAGATTGAAAAGAAAAACAAAGAGTATATTTTGTATCAAGGGTAGTACCAAGCACGAACAACAGAAACGAGAATTTTGTTGTTCGTGCGAAGTTTACAAACCGAGCCGAAGGCGAGATTTGTAATCGCACGAGTAATGGAATTTACGTTTCATTTCCCATGGTGCAAACGATATTTTATGGCACAAGGGAACGAAAAACGCAATTTTCAAAGTCGCTTTAATGCCAAAAATTGCGTTTTTGGTGTTAGAGTGTGACATAAAGCAATATTATAAAATAGAAGACAAAAAAACGACCAAAAACAAATACACGAGACTATAACGGAAATTTTGTAAAACTAATAAATGTTTAGCAGTTACTCAATTATGAAAATATAAAATTTGAAAATGACGATGCGATAACGCGGAATGTTTTAGAATTAGCAAATAAGTTTAATAACTCCATTGACAGCATAGATTTGTTTGAAAACATCAATGGACTTAACAGGGATGACTTACTTAAAATAATAAAAGATTTGGACAAAAATAAAGGGTCACTTGACAGTATAAAAAAAGAATTTTATTAAATCAGTTCGAGTCCGTAAGCGGCGAATTTGTAGATGTTCTGAAACTTTCGGTAAGAACAGGAAATTTGCCTGAGGAGTTGCACTCGGCAATTGAATTATATCGAGTCAAAAATATATATGTGTATCATAAGGATGTTTTAATTTATAAAGAAGCAAATATGTTATTTATTTTTGTAAATATAGAAATATTTATAGTAATATTTGGTAAAACATCAAGATACAAAGATTGTTAAAAATCTGCACACATTCAAGTGAATCTATAATTTATCGAAGTGATTTGAATATTTAGTCGTACCATAATGCAAATTGAGAAAATTTGAAATTGTCTTTTTAGTACGAAAAGACAGATAAGAAATGTTCCATATTAAGTATTTTTTAGCAAAGAAATTATTTAGATTAAAATTGCAAGATATAATCTGTAAATAGTCGAATGGAACGAGTATTACAGTACTTTTTTAATTAAATTAAAATAACTGATCTTATATAATTAAAACCATTATAAATGAACATCACTAATTTCAGAAGTGTAGATATTGTGCGAGAAATACACATTATTTTTTGATAAAAAATATTATATAAACAAATTATTAAACTACTTCAAAAAACTTTGACCTGGCTCTTTCAACTGAATAATAAACAATAACGCATTTAAACTAAATATTTAGTCTACTTCTACTAAATCAACCCAACTAAACTTGTTTAATTAAAGGAATTCTAACCCGAACTTAGTTCACAATCTCCTGAATTTTTCACTACCCCAAACTCAAATTATTTACTCCAAACAATTTTCGCTAAATAATTACATCCACCGCACCGACTATCCTCTATAACAAATTATATTCCTTCCACATTCCGATCGTTCTTTTGCGCATCACGGCACTTCCACATCCGATAATTCCGTACACAAACCTGGAGAATTCCCCGACAATTAAACTCTCTAAATAAGACGACACAATGCATACCTAGAGCGTGACCGTTCGATCCCGTTGGCCCCGCAGTCGGCATTTAAACAAATCCCGGCCAATAAATTTGCGGCGCCGGAACATATGCAGTGGAAAGTTTAGGTTTGCCGGGCTTCTTTCGACCGGAATTGTACGGAACCCGGCGGTTGTAGCGGCCTTTGGCGACTATTGGCATGTGCACGGTTTGCGCGGCTTGCGCAAAAACGTGTGCCATGCATTCGGGAAACTTTAATCAATCCAATCAGTTGATTGCAACGAAATTGGCCGGCAAAGTTCGTTAGCTAATAAAAATTGCGTTGGAGATTTCGCGGTGAATTATTTATGCTGACTTTAATAAACCGGCTCGCGGTTGCCATGATTTGATACTATTTATCAAGCGGCGGCGCTTGCACAAAAATTTATCAAATATCGCGCACCGCCAAGCAACGATATTTGTTGAAGATCGCGCAAGTATTTGTAGAGAATTCCGACCAATTTGCCAGAGTATTCAAATACGCGCGCAAACGCGTTGTTGGTTTATTATTCGACGTTTCAACTCGCGTGTGATTCCTCTTCAAGAATTTCAGTAAACACACGGGGAATGCTAAATTCACGGGCAAAAAATGGCAGGAAGCGTTGTTATGAAGCGCGGAAGATATTCCGTTTGCACGATATCGAACGTTGCCGTGTAATGCGCGTAATTTGACAAGCATCGCGCGACGTCGATCCTAAAAATAAGCCGCGTTTATTTATCACGTGTGTCTCACTTACCTCACAATTGATTTCCATGCGATGCGATCGGAAACGACAAATCTTCGGCGACCGTTCGACGGCTGCGGGGCGCGAGGAGGGTGGCACGATCAAACGCGAGGCTGTTATCTGTTTTCTTGTTTCATCGTCAACAAATGCGTTTTGTATGTAAATGCCGTTACGTCACAATCGCGTCATTCAGTGGCGGCGTCGTTAGTAGAGCGAACAAATTTGAGCTTATTCTGCAATTTCGCGAGCACTCGGAAATCAACGAGCGTTCGTTTTTTGTTCGGAAACAAATACTCCGAAATACCGAATTCCATTGTTTGGCGCGTTAGGCACTTTTTGTTGTCGTTTGCCGTGGCAAAAAAAGGCTGGGCGCACAGAGACAACGAACGTGATATGGAAAAAGGTGAAAAAGAAAGCGAGGCCGGCATCGGCCGAGCCACCCCGTTTGCGATGCCTTTCGGCGCCCTTTTCCGCCGGAAAAACCCGACGGTCTGGGGAAAAAACGTAACAATCGACTTATTTCGCACAAAAATCACGGACGCCTGGCACTTTTTCTGCGCATAAATATGCGCATACTTAATGTAATCTGGTTTATTCCCGTGTAATGCCCGAAGTCAGTTGTTTTCGATTACATTATTCCATGCATTATGATAAGCTGTTTGCGCGTGCTGCGGACGGTGATTTATGTAACGCGCTTTTGGTTCGGACCGCTGCGCTTTGCATCGCGCTGTCGACTAATGAAAAGTATCAATAGAAATCGTCCGACTTGGCGAGTGACTGAAAACAAATGAGAAAAACAAGTGGGAGTGGACGCCAGCTGGGGCAAAATGATCATGAAAGCGTGCTGTTTCGATTATTCGTTGTTTATTTAAAACATTTTCCTCCAATTCACTATCCCTCCTCTTATTCGTAACGTGCAGTTGGTATCACTTCAACCCCGTCGCCCAACGACAAAGCTCACTTTTACTCGTTTTAATCAATCAGCCAGACAGTCAGTCAGTCATTCAGTCAATCGATCAATCATACAATCAATCAATCAATAATGTGAATCGCTGTAATAATTGTTTAAAAAAGTCAATAGCGATAATATAGAGCACAATGTTATACGTATAATGTGAAATCTGCGACTTATTTCGTTTTATGTACATATGTATAAGTATATAATATATATGATAATATATATATTTATATATATATTTATATATCCCGTGTCATTCCTTGGCGAGAAATGTCGTAAACTTATCATATCATAAAAACAACACGAAGAGCAATAAAAAAACAGCGCTCAACAATTCGCTCACTCGCCCTCCCGTTCTCTCAGTCCCTTTCTCTCCCTCGCTGTCTCTCTCTTGCTCATACTCTTCCTTACTCTCTCCCCGTTTCCCTTAGAATGACCAACGCAAAGGACCGTGGTAATTACAATAATCATATGCAACAATGTTAACGATGATAACACCCAGGCGGCGACACGTCCAACGTTTTTCATGGGGGCATCCAGGAATTATAAATCAATGTCAGCGATAACAAGAACATCGATAAATCAACGATCGAATGTAACATCGACGACAGTAACAGCGATATCGGCTAGGTATAAGCAAGTACAATAATAAAGATAATGCCGAATGTCTCTCGTACGTCCGACGGCAACTGTACGATTGATGCGAGGATTCACAGAATCGACGATACAAACAGAGAAATTGGCTTCGTTAGCATCCTCCGTCCCAAAAAAGCAGCCAACGGCCCGTTTTCCTCGCCCTTCGACTGAACCCGACCGACCCACGATCGCTGCACGCCTAAATGCTACGGTTCGCTGAGTTCGCTCCTTCAGCTCCGCTCTCATACAAAAAGGTTAATACAGTCCATACTGAAAATGCGTTCTCTTCTTCCTTTATATATATAATATATATATTTATATAATATCGTGTATCGTTTATATCATAGTCATTTCACCAACGAAGACACACGTCATTCGACAAACAGCAGGGTGTGCGAGCTTAGCGCGGTCCGGGGATGATCCGCGGGAATCTGCCGATAACATAACCTCGTTGAATGTGCGTTTCACGTTTTAGCGCGACCCCGGCCGTCGTCTCAAGCTCGCAGACCCTCGGTTATTAACAACGGCCGCGCTCTCTCACTCGTTCGGTCGACATTTTTCTCGTTTTTCTTAATCATTTTCTTATGAAACTTGAGCTTACAATTAGTATAACTGGAGAATTGCGCGACGGAGCACCACGGCTCCGCCGACATCGTCGTCGTCATCGTCACTCAACCGCCGCGATACTTAGTCGGGTTTCGCTCCTGCCGAAAATTCACGATCGCATCCTCCGACGCTTGCTGCCTTCGAAAGATAAGTCTAATGTGCCGAACTGGTGGGATGGGAGGGGGAGAGGAAGTTCTCTCAGGATCCCGAGGTGGTTCCTCGTTGCATGTTACGGTTATCTGTCGGAAACATTCAGCCCACGGACGATCAAACACTCAGTTAGGTCGGTACGGTTACACAGCAGCCTATACAAAAGTCTAAAAGTTTTTCTTCTTTTTCCCTAAATTGTTATGTGTTTATTACTTCTGGCGTTACATTGTGACTAGTAACTCGCGTTCCGCTCTCGTCGTTTTTCCTCGTCAACGTCTCGGCCTCTAATTGGATTGTAATAAATGCTACCGATTGTATCACGCAGGAATTGTCGGCAAGATGAAAACGTTATCCAGACGAGGCTTCGGTCGAGGTTGCAATCGGTTCGCTGAAGAATCCGCCGCTGAGGAAAAAGAAGAAGAGGAAGTATGAAGTTGCTCGATTTACGTTTTCGTTATCTTTTTCGGAAGAACTTGGCAACTCAAGGTACTGAAGGTATTACTAGAATTTTGAGCGGTTCTTGACCTTTTGCAGTCCCTCCAAGCGCTGGTCTGGATGACCGGTTGACGCGTGATTCTAGATACTTGCAAACACTCGGATGATCGATTGGCGATGATTCTCACATCGGTCTTGAGCAACGTGATTGCACTTTCGTGATAAAAAGGGTGCCTCGACTAAAACGAATCGTCAAACCACCGAATGATGTTTATGTACAGAGTGACCGGGACCGGTCCGTCTCGGGGCGCGCCTCGGCGACACCGGCTCCCTTGTCGGAAGCAAGGAGGATTTAAAAACACGGTAGAAACGTACGCCATTTACAGATCGGGAGCCGGTAGCGGCCGAGCGGCCGCCGCTTCGGCATATAAATGAGTATCTCAAAACAACGGTCTTACAAAGTGAGCTTGTTTGCCATCCTCGTTTGCTCGCCTGCTACCTCCTGTCTCGCTTCTTTACCTTGGCTCTTCTCGTTGTTCCTTCTCCGCCTGCGTGGCCTTACAAACTACCCGGAACGACTCGTTCACTCGCACTCACGCACACACCGCGCCTGCCATTGAGCTCGATTAGTCGAATTACGCGCCGCGCCGAGGGAAGGGGCAGCCGCGGGCGAAATCTGCCGGGAAACATTCAGTGGCGCCATCTCTCGGGCCGCGCGCCAAGCTGCCTTCTCTCGGCGCCGAGTCCGCGTGCCGCGCACATGTCGCCTGAGGCTCGTTAACCCTAGAGTACAATTGGTTAGCTAGAAAAAATCTAGATTTTTCTTAATTACCCGTAATTTTATCATAAACATTTAACTGCGGATTCGATACTTCATACGTCTTTAACGAGTCAGCTAAACTACAAATAACAAAACGGCTGTACGAGTGTCTCGGTTCTTACATGTCCGCGCGATTCCGCGCGAGACCTACGACCTCTGGTTGGTCTATGTTTACAACTGCCGGAAGTATCGGACGAGGGCCCGACTGCCTCGGGCGTTTTCGGGGCCGCACCCTATGCTCTGCGACTCGTCGTCGCCGTCGCCCAGACAGCTAGGCGCGGCTTGCAGCAACGAACCGTCGAACGAGCGCGCCGTTCTGCCTGGGGCCCATCGCTGCATCTCCGCACTCGAGCGTCACCGAACGATCGGTCTGTGATGGTGTTTGTGTACGTATGTGGCTGTGTTCGTGTCAACGTGTGTCTGCATGTCGTAGGTGTGGATAGCCAAACGCCTTCGATCGGGAGAAATGTTTGCCTCGTCGTCTAACTAGACTCGGTTCTGGCACAGTACTCGTAACGAAGTACACGATTTGTACGCGAAGCGTGTGCCGTTGCAAAAAGAAAACGAGCCAACGTGATGTGCGGGAAGTGGAGGTGAAACGGAAGAAGTAGAAGAGAAAGAAGAAGAAGAAGAAGTTGGGTAGAAGTTTGAGAAGAAAAGAGGAAGAAGAAGAGAAAATCGAACGTGCAAGGCAAAAGAGAGAAACGAGTCGAATCGAGACGCGCAACTTTTTACGCTGGATTAAAAGTCTTTGGATTTCTGTCGCTCTCTTTATCGACGACGGTTCAAGGAAGCCGGCAGGCATGTGAAACAAACGTCAACCATAGTAATTAAAATCACACGATCAAGTCGAGTCCCCTGTGACGATTCATCGCGGTGCTTGTGCCTTGACATCAATTTTCGAGGCTTGTCGAATTCGCGATGCAGAGTACTGCTTTATCGATCGAATGTCTTGATACGATAACAACGATTCTGGCTACTTCACTGTCCAAGAACTTAGCTCGAAGAAAATGGAAAATCGCTTCAGTCCTTGTACAATAAAGAAACTATCGACAGTTTTTTAGATAAAGAGACGCGGTGTTCCTTCTCGGACGATATTAGTAAAAATGGCGGAACTTTTCGTCGCAGTTGCATTTACCGATTGCGCCAAAATCGTGGCAACTGTTGTTTCGTCTGTAGACTCTGCAAGTCTAAATGTTTGTCACAGACCAATTTGGAGAAAATCTGAAATGTCTACGAAAGACTTTCTCAGTTGATCGGAGGATGCGTGGATGGATCGCAAATATGCGATGGAAATTTGGTGCAAAGGGTTGGCAAGGCCAGCCTACGTCAGGAAATCTCGAGCCAGGTGGCCCAAAGTAGCCGAATCGATAAATATCTGATTGTCTTAACAATACTATCAATTTTACAAAGATTAATCATATAGTCGTTATTGATATTAACAATATCATTACTCCCGACGTTGCTATTATCGTTACAAGTATCATAAAACCTGTCCGCCATCAATTTCTTGTGCGCTTTCAGTTTCGGGCTCACCGTAATCAAACGTATAATTTGCTTTACAATTAATTAACAATCATTGGTTTTTTACAAACCAACTCCCTCCTGCAAAACAAACCGCTCTGGCTCCATCTACCGGGGACATGCAATTCGACAATTCGTGCAATTATTTAACTTCTTCCTACTGAATCATCATCTAGTGGAACGTGCTCGAATTACGCTATACTTCCGTCTTCCAATCATATTTTTATGGCCATCGTTAAATTTTATTTATATGCGTGACACTTTTGAATCGAGCTACTCCTATAAGAATAACTATCAAAAAGGTTCATATACGTTTAGAAAAAGTACTCTAATACAAGAATCAAAATGTATCTAAATGTTATAGGCAGCTTATTGTTCTCTAAATAAATATCAGTAAAACAAATTCCCTCTAACCTGTAAGTGAATTCCTCTCGTAAATATATTCTGGCGACAGGTCTCCACACATTAAATCGTTTCCGAAACGGTTCAACTCACAGTGCGCATACATAAAATTATAACGGGCCCCTTCAGACAAACAAAATTTACGTTTCCAAAAATGCTCTCCTCTCATACAGCGGTGCTCCGAGGCACCAAATGAACGCGCGCCTGCGATCCTCAATCCTCGTGAACGTTTGGTGTCGTCTTGACTCAACGTCCTCAGCAACGAAGGAACGAGCTCGCGATCTCGCGATCCGGCTCGAGGGACCTGCGAAATCCGGCATTCGTCGGCACTCAACTCGGAATCAAATTCCGGGGCCAACATTCTCGTTCTCTAAGTACGTACACTATGGACGGCTGATTGAAATTCATTCAATCCGGCGATTGCGGGCAATCGCGGCTGGAGGAGTCTCATGCGGAGAGCATTTTTCGATTGGGCAGCTTGGGTTAGCTCGGGTGCGTGTCTAGTGACGTACGTGGTGCACGAAAACTACGTGGGACCTCGGGTCGGCCGAAACAAGGCGGCTAAGGAAGACGAAACCCGACCGCTAATTATATACAACGGCTTTTCTCGCGATATCAGAGGTCGTCTGACGACGAAACGAGGGGGCAATTACGAAGACACAACGACGGAAAAGACATTTGGGGAAGGCTGCTGGAGGGTTTTGCAGTCACCAAATCTTTGCCAACAGACGTCTCGCTGGCTAGTTGGAGTTGGTGGTTGTGGAACAACACTGCTGGACCGGTAAAAGTGAACCGCGATACAAAAGTTGATATGTATTTAAATACCATTCATTCAAACCGTCGTATCTGCGAATGAACCGACCAACGGAATCGCGTATAAAACTGTAAACCTTATATCCCGAGGTACAAAACTCTGAAAGCGGTCGTATTTAAATACATACTCGCGTGGGGGTCGAACGTTCGGGGGGCAGTCGACGGTCGGCGATGTCCAAACGAAGGGCTTCGTCCGCGACTCGTGCCAGAGAAACGAAGGGGCAGTTTTTCCGGAGGTATCCTGGGGAGAGGTGGAGTCTAAGAAACGAGGGTGTCTCACTGACAAGCCTGCGCAGTAATTGCCGATGTCGCCGCGACCGGTCGTCACGGCTTTTAGGAATTGTATCTGGGAAGACGCGTGATTGATTGGGCTTTCCGTTACTTCGGGGACGAGCCGGGCCCGCGAGTGCCCACGGCCCGCTTCCCCGTGGCACACAAGCACACATTCAGCAGTAGCGCTAACTTCACCGACGACCGAGCTCCGCCGGCCAATCGATCGGCGCATATATTAACGTCGATATCAATTATTCAACAACAACATTTAATTACCGTTATCGTCTTATCATTGTCGTCGTCGATTATCACGATTATTAGTACGGTAAATTTATCATATCGTATCATATTTTGCTATTACAGTTACGAAATCGTTATTCATGTCAATAAACATTATCAGTTGTTACATCATTTAATCGTAATCATTATTATTATTATTGTTGCTGTTATATCATTTGTTACGAGTATTATCAGTAGTACTGTTAGTCAATAATTATTTCCGCTATTAACAATTACGGTCATTAATACTGCTTGCATCGTTCTTCCAGTTTCTCTTTTTTATTGTTATCATTAGCTTAGTGTTAATCGTTATCGTTATCATCATTATTATTATTCTTATTAATCTTACTATTATTAATCTTATTATTCAATAGTTATGGGTGTACGCATGGTTTAGTTTGAGTGCTCCCACTTGCCTAGGTTGTTGCTGGTCGGCGCCTCTCGCCGATCGGCGTCGCCGTCGCAACGACAAAAGGAGTCGCGCCTCGATCGACATTTCACTGTTTGCCCGTTCGTACCGAGAGAGAAAAAAGAAGTCACCGTTGCGAGCTCGCGAGCTCGGATCGATATAAAGTTCAAGTGTGCGTGCGGGTTATCATCGAACAGGCTTCGGGTGAGTGCTGAAATGATAAGGAGTAGGCAGAGACAGCCGTGGGAATCAGACAGAGAAGTCGTCGGGGCTTAGCGCAACCAAACGAGGATCGCTCGTTGGGTTCCTAACCTTTGCCGTACTCGACCCTAACCCCTCCGACCCCGCGCGATGACTCAGACACACGCAAGTGTATCGACGCGTTCGACGGGACGGCCGCGCGGAAGACGTGTTTCCTCGGCTGATTCGTTTGCGAACGACGGTTTCCCGCAAGAGGTATTTGTTCGCGTCGTGGCGAAGGCAATATCTCATCCGTCCGATCCGTTTGTGTATCTTCAATTTCGCGAAAGATCAGTTTTTTGCTGGTAAGTGGTGTGTAGGCGGCGAAGTAAAGCGGCAGGGGAGGAACTGCTGTCTGTGTGCAAAAAGGCGGAAGAGTTGGTTGGACTGGAAGCGGGGAGTCTGCTTTTCGGAAAAGCAGTCGCGTTTTCGGCGAATTACGGTCTCGGCGACCTTTCCGCGAATCTTTCGGCGCAGAGATTCCGGGTTCAATTTCGCGTCCTCCCTTCAGCAATAATTAAAATACGGAGCAACGAATCTGGTGTACGCCCAGAAATCTCTTTGAGAACGTAATCCCGGACGCGGAAGACGTCGCGGCGTAATCTCTCGTGCAATCGAAGTTTTCTTTCCCGCGTCGAAGCCCGCATGCAGGCTTTGTCGCACACACTCGTCGCAACGCGATCTCGCGCGAAATTTACCGGTAACCCTCGTTTCTGCGTTATCTAGATAATCGTGTGTTACGACTGACAGAACTCAGCTGTGAGTGTCTGATTCGAACGGGGTCGCGTTGGAAAATGTGACAAACAGTGTTCTCGCGAGACGCGGGGCTCAGACGCGTGGACGCGGCGGAAATGGCCGTTTAAGTGTACGTGAGCAAATTGGTTGATTAGTGGGCGTGTCGGGCTCTCGAGGTTTTCTGTGTTTGCTGTGCGGGGGAGTCGCGTTTCGCAGCGGAGGGTCGCTGTTGCTAGCCGGAGCAAGAGGAAATGTTATGACCACTTTGTGATCAGTAATAAAAAATCGCGTTGTATCAATAAGGAACATTTTTCAAATGTTTTCTGATAATAGAAAACGGGGTGGATGTTTGTGAGTGATTTGAGTAAATTTATTAGTTAGATGAAGAGATTAGTAATGCTGTATTCAAACTGAGTATTTCACCAACTGGTAGTAGAGTTGAGTAAAAAATGTCTTTCCTATAAAATGAATCCTCTTTTACCAAACCACGTTTAAAGAGCGTGCAACGTGATAACATTTAATGTAATCACATGTTTCAGTAAAACTCTTCCTGTGCCTAAGAAATATTTTTGTCTTCTGAATAGACAAATGAAAAATAAATTATTACCCTCAACATTTTTCTTCAGTATACTAACCCTACCATATTCCAGTCACATCGATCATTCGGACACCACGTTGCTCTCGAAAATCCCGATTAAGCGAATTCCAATCACATTCATCCCAACACTCTCTCGCATCGCAATTCTCCTCCAAGTATCTCAACCAGCAAGAACAACGACCCACGTTGCACAACGTTTTCCCCGCATCAAGTCGCGCGCCATCTAGCCCCGACCAGTGCTCAAATTCGGCTCGATTTCCGCGGCCGGAGAGCGCTGGATCGGTGCGATCCCGCGCGGCCACCAATCGTCCTAGTTGGCCGCGTCTCATTTTGTTGTGTGCCCTCGCGGTTTCTTATTCCCGCGAGCGTATCGATCGAATCGCGACATACCGGGTGGTCCGAATGAGAAGCTGCGGTCGGACGTGGATGTCAGGGGCGGCGGGACGAAGGGGCGGGGGAAGAGGGGGCGACGGCAGCGGCTTGCGTCTCTTTTCGTGGCGTTGCAGCCCGTCGCTCGTACGTGACTCGGCAACAAGCAGCCGCCACCTTTAGCTCGGGCTTCGAGTCGTCGCGGCGACGATCCGAATCGTTCGTCACTGCCATTGGCGCGGGTTCAAGTCAGGCCCGAGCCAAAGCCGCACACGCCCGTTGCCTTCGCGATTTTTAACGCGCGGCCAATCGCCGGGCCGGCCGTTGAAATTGCCCGCGCGGCGCAATGAATGTGAAAAGGAACGGCGGTGCGGAAAACGACCGGAATCTCGCTGCGCCTCTCGGCTGGATGCTCGTGGCCGAAATTTTGCTCGCTTTGAACAAAAGACAAGGCGGAAATGATTTTTTCGTGTGACTCTAATTGAATATCTTGTCTGGGAACATTTTTCGGTAATAAAGCAGAATTATCGGTGTAAGTAGTATAAGTAACCGATTCGTCGGAATGACATGTTTTTAGTCCAGGAGTCGTTTTTGTCTGGCGATTGAAATATAATGCGGTTGATAGTAATTTTTCTGTCAACCGGTCGAGATCGCTTCCCGGTCGTTTTCCGGACCCGCGGCTTGGCCGCGCATGCGCGACGCGACTCAAAACGACTTCGATCCGCGCTCGCGCCGTAAATAACGGCGACGCGTCCGAAAACGCGTCGCCCGATTATAATTCCGAGGCTAGTCCCACCGGGGGCATCACGATCGACCGCGATTTGGCACGTCCTCGTGACTCGCCGCACCTTCGAAGACGAGAGTCGGGCGCGTGGTTGTGTGAGGGGGTGGGGGGTGGGGACGGCGGGCGCTCGGGGTTGCAAAATTGGCAGTTGTTTCGCGTCGTAATTCATCGTGATTTATCCTCGGCGATGTCCAAAACGTGCCTGCGGAGTGAGCAAACGTGTGTGATACCTGTGAGAATATATGAATCTGTCTCGCTTGCTTCTGTAATTCCTTATAAAATCGGCAGTTCGGGTTTTGCGATTTCGCATCTCCAGTTCGAGTTCATTCCCTCCGCCTTGTTCGTAACTTTCCTCTGCTCTCCCTTCTCTTACTCCTCCTGCTTATTTTTCGACGTTACGCGTCGCACGACTCCGTTACAGCCTTTACGTATGAAACCAGATTTACAAAAATACGATTTGCGCTCGGCGATATTTGGCACTTGGCGCTGGTGCACGCCTTGTCCTGCTGGCCTGCCTCGCCGGGAGCGCTCTGTGCGACGTTCGAGCAGAGCCGCGGCGAGTCAGACCTCGTGCTCGTCGTCCTCGTCGTCGGCGTTGCTTGAGTTCGCGCGAATATGTACAGTAGTCGGTGGCTACGCTCACGAGTGTGGCGCGCGGCGCGCCGCATCATCGACTAATCCTCCTCCGGGCCCATGTTCATCAGCATCATCTTCTTCTTCGCGATCTTGCTGTACTTGATGTCGATCGGCTTCGTCGTATCGTACAGGCTCGGCGCCTGGAAAATAATGAACGCGGTACCTACGATGCAAGCTATCGTGAATATCCAGAGGAAAATTCGATCTATGACCATAGCGACGTACTTCCAATCCTCCTCCACCTGCAAACAGACAATTTGAAGTAATGGTTAGAAAATGATGACCAATTAATGAATATTCAATGGAACAAGCAGAAATTTTTAACTGTCCAACTACAGTCTGTAGCTAAAACAAGGTCTAGCGACTGCAGGTCATATATAGTCAGTAGGGCAAATACAGTTAATGTTGCTCCAAATAATTATCTAGATATAGTAGCTGCAAAAACTTCTCTGGCCATTTTATTTGAATTTTTCTCTCAGTGAAAGTTTTATGATCAAAATGTTAAGGCATTTGAACATATATTATTTTGGAAATAGTATCAAGATTGGTAAAAAGACATTTTTGGGAAAAAGAGGATTTCGTTTCGAAAATAATTCCTTTTTAGCCAAAATGTACTGTAACTACAGTACGGAAAATCGAGTTTTGGAAACTGGAATTTGGTTAGAATAAGTTGTCTGAACTTTGCAATGAGAAAATATTTTGTGAAGTGCGAAGTATTTTGCATATTTGTCTGAAAAAGCGTGCGTAAGCTAATTATTTTTGCGTTTGTCCCGAATAAACGAATAATTTGTTTCCGGAGGTAAATGTGCGTGCAAGCAAATTATAACATCGCAGATTAATCCACTGTGCTTTAATGTAATTTAGTCGGATTTAATCGGATTTAATCGGATTTAACTGATGATTCGCTGTTACAATCTTGTTTTCCGCGGTCACCGGTAAAGTGCGTCTAATAGTTCGTCAATAATGATATTATTTACTGTTAATTGGTTGTAACACATATATTAGTGTAATTAGATAATTAATGCATGACTTGACTTAAGAGACGCAACATTTTGATGCACGCGTTCGATGGCTGTATATAGTACGATCGTGATGAAGGTTCGCGAGGAGCGAAGTCGATTCGACGTTTCACACTTCGGTTCCGCGATAGTTCGACGTTTTCAAGTTTTTCTTGTAACATATGGGCGATGATAAAAAAGTTGGAACAGGAGTAAAACTGTCGATCAAAAACGAGGAGTAATTTCGACCTACGAACTAATGCTGCTGATACGAAGAAGTACCGGAATTGCACATATGCGAATGAAAGTGAATTCGCTAATTAAGTACCGTTTGCATACTCATACTCACGATTTGCGAACAATGAGTCATAATTACGGCAATGTAGATTCAACATGGCAGATATGAAGATAAAAACTACTCTCATTTTGATACGCAGACATAACCGTGATAGTAGATTATGTCAACGGATGCAAACAGCGTTTTGAGTGAGCTACTAATAAATTAACGAAACGTGACATTTACTTTCGTTTATTTCGTGTCAGTTAAAGCAAGTTTAGTTACGCTGCAAAACAGGCCTCTAAAATAGTCCTCGTAAAGAAGAATAAATTAAATTATTCTCCACATAAAGATAAGAAGCAGTTTGTTTCAAGATCTGATTAATATCTTTCTCTTTTCGAAATTGCGTTGATAGTTGTTTGATTCGTTAAAAAGTTTTCATGACTCAGTTTTCAGAAATGATTTATGTCATTCTTCTATCTCAGTATATTAGTTAATGTGAACTTCCTCATTTTAATAATCTTTAACGTAATTATGCTGAACCGAATTCACAGAAACTAAAATTAATGTATCATTAGCTAAGCAAAGACATTTCAGCATTCGCAGAGATACAACTGGCCTCACTGACGCAACGAAAATTCATCTTCAGATAGAGCCGGAATCCAAATGTCGAAACTGGCTGCTCAAGTATTCGTAACAAAGGTGCACGTGTTATTAGCAAAGTTAATGCAATCAGCGTTCTGCAACAAAGGTCTCTCGGTGTATCTTTCTCGCAAATGAACCTTATCGGAAATCGAGTCATGGTATCTAAGCCATCATAAGCTGATTTCTCTCCGACGGAATCCTAGACAGGGCAATCCGAAGGCGTCCCCATTACCCAACTCAACTGCGACGCAGCAATAATCGTATTCTTTCGGGCGAGCGACGGTCGAGATAAATCGGCAGTTAATGTGTCGCCGAGGCTGTGTTTGCTGGTCCTTTTGTTTAGCTTTCGGTGACATTAAGTTCATCTCGGTGTGCAAGGAACATTTGATAGTGTCAGAATTTCGTTATTTTAAAACAAATTTAACGCAAAAGTAAAATGAGCAGTTAATTACATTATAATTGTTAATTAAGGTTACTTTTTATAAACTTGGTTATCAAAAATTTGTTTTGTATTTACAGTTTTATTTATCCGTTTTTCACTGTGTAAATTAAACATGTAAAAACGGATGTCAATACAATGTTGTAAGAACATTTTGTTAACGTATATTTAGTTAAGAGATATTTTCTTTGTAGGGATATTTTCGTAAAAAATATTTTTGAATGTTATGGTTAGGGATAATTTCGTGGGTTCACATAACCCACCGGTTATGGGACCGATTCAAACGTTGATAGTTTCAAATTGAGATTCTAATATCAATATCTAAACTCGATCAAAATCTAGTCAATAACAGTCCCTTTTCGATATTTATTTTTTATTCGGGTAGTAGCACGTGTAAATCCTGCGTTCTAAGTAAATCACAAATAAACTAAACTAATAAAAGAAAAGAATATATTCTATTATTAATAAAAATTAAGTTTAAAAATATGAGATCATTTTAACGGTAAATTAATTTTATTTGGTTTTACTAACAAAGCGAGGGTAAGCCGACAATTAACTTAACTTTGATATTGTACACTTAAAATACGACACTTCTTTGTCATTTAATCTAGAATTACTCGAAAATGAAACGGGCAATTTTGTTAATCCTTTTCCATTTGATTCAATACACTTTAAAGAGCAACATATCAGTTTTCTGAACGGTAAAGTACGAAACAACGATACATCGAAAAATGTATCTAACAACCGTGGTTGTGTGTGTTTTGTTTTAATCTTCAATGAAAAGTTTTATGAACGAATTCGACTGAATTGTCCCTTTTCCAATTAGTAATTTATTAAGAAATCCAATTCGATCCTCTTTTGTTATACATCATCCTCTTTTTCCATTTCAAGTACAACCGAAACTTTGTAAAACACGAAACCATCAATTTATTTTAAAATTGCCTAAATTACAATATGTTTATTGCTAATCGATATAAATAGATTCATTTTATATACATTTTATATTCTTTATCTCCTGAGATTGCTCTCCTGAACCTATAAAATAACTTTATTCTTTAAGGTCGTTCTAACAAAAAATCAAATATACTGAATAAATCAAATTCTCAAAATTTGATGAAAGTTTAACTGAACATTGATCATGTCGGATGCTTCAACTACATACATTTGTATCAAACTTCACTAGCCAGAACCAGAGATATTCTACACTAAAGTTTTGTACAACTGTATAGATATAGTGGGTGTGTATTTTAATTAAATTGAAATATCGTTTAAATAATTATTATTAATTAAAAAAATGGAAAAACATTTGTATAGCACAAGATGCAACAATCATACACTTTTAGCATAAAAAATGTCTCAATTAAATAAATTGCAATTTTTAACTATTTTAAAGAAAATATTAACAACATTAGTTTTCTATTAACATCAATTATCCTCATCAAAAAATACATTTATGATATGAAGAAACACTCCCTAAAGAAAATATTTAACACCGCATTCTTATATTAATAATATATATTATTTTACTAAATTACTTAAATTTACGGCCTTCCATAATATAGCCGCCTTAACTCGAAAAAAAAAAATAAAAATAATTTCACAACTGTCTTCGCTCCAAACTTAGCAATCTTATTTTCCGGGTTCTTCCGCAGTTCCGCCCCCATCGTCAATATTTTTCACACTTGTCAATAATTCCGTCGATCGTTCAATTTTTAATTATTGTGAGTTGTTGCAGCAATTCGTGGCACCTGTTGCGATGACGTACAACTCGCGATAAAATTGGGTGCCCGGACTCTTGCGCGATCTCGCGATAATTCCTCGGATCGAACCGGGATCGACTCGGTTCCGTAAACAAGCTCGCCGCGGCGCGCCGTCGAAGGGGCGCGTTTGGCAAGGAGCGGGACTTTGCCGCAGTGCGTTTGCACAAGGACGTTATACACTTGGACGAAAATAATTTATTCGCGCGCAATTCTCGTCGCAAGCCAGCAGTGCTATTTATTTCGTGCGAAAAAAGAAGCAAAACAAAGGCGGAAAAAGAGCGGCGTGACAAAACGAAGGTCCGATTCGCACTACCCTTCGCTGCGAAAATTGTCGCCCAGCCATTAAGAGTGTTAATTGAATATACATTTTGGTCCTTGTCGGAGCATTTCTGCAGGTTGTAGGAAAGTGTTTTCTTATCTGATTGGCAGGTAAAATTTGTTATTTATTGAGGATAGTTATTTTCTATTCCATTGCTTAGCCTTAACTTCAGATGAAATGACCAGAATGTTTTGAGAAACGTTACTTCAGGTCCATCTGAATCTATGACAAAAGCATTTATTTTGCATTATTATTAATTTCTGCTAATAATATTTCGCGTTATGGCTAAGCAATTCTACTAAGGATGCTCAAACGACCTATTGCCATAACTGTACCATTAGACGAAGCAGAGCTGTTTCCTCGCAGATTAATCGCCGGGAATGAGAGAATGCGTTTATGGGATTTTCGCGGCATTTTATTGCATTCTTATGATAACTATTATCATCGGTCAATTAATTGCAGTTAATTTGGCGAAGGGTCTAATTTGGGTGAATAAGTGGAATAGGCGCGAAATTATTTATCCCCGAGATGCAGAGCAGCGCGTCGGGAGATCGATATCGCGTCATCTGGCGCGATATCCCGTACGTGCGACGTGCAAATTTCAAGGCGAAACGTATATTCAAGCGCGATGCAAAAGAGTGTCTAATGTATGGAAGTTGAGTTATGAAATGTAAAGGTTATGTTGTGAGCATGGGCGAGTTGAGTTATTAATAAAAGAGCCATTTTGAAATGCTAAAAACTCATTTTCGAGGACAAAATAATAATTTTATCTCGGTTCAATGTATAGCAACGAACATAGATGTCGCCACTGTGAAGTATTTGCCGGAATGCATAGCGAGAATTCATCCTGCGTTACAAAAATTGACTGAAAATAACACCTACATCAACGTTACTCTCAAATGTCGTAAATTTAATACAGATTTCGTTCTCGGCTCAGAATATTCAGTGCAGATAAACAGAGAGCTCTATTTTTGCGGGCTACATTTCATTCTGTGAAAAGTTCAAACTTCATGGGACGAGCAATCATTTTAAAACAGTATATGCAAATTTGTATTCGGTAAATATATATCGCAATGCTCAGGAGTAATCATACATTAATTTAATTACGTAAAATACAATTTCTGTTACGAATTTCGAAAATTTGGTTGATCGTTAATGAAGTTAAAACGATTTATCGGTTCGCATTTCGACGGTGAAACTTTCCCACATGGTCGAAAATATATTCGCAAAACGTACGCGCAAGTATTTAACTTTTTGACGAACAAAATATTTCCAGTATACTTAAAATATATAAAATTTATTTTAAACATATGCGAATTATATTATTTTTCGCCGAAATATGTGGTATGTATATCTTGACATATATTTGACGAATATATTTTCGTCCGTGTGGGTTCGCTCCGTAATGAACACTCGACATACATTATTAGGTTTACTCAATCGGGAAACATCCAAACTATATAAATCAACCAGGTGTGTTTTAAGAGCTAAAAACTGGAGCACCGGATATTCCGATTAATCCAGGCCCTCCAAAATCAGTGCAAAAACGATGGCAACACCAGTTTCAATCCCCAAAACCATTTCTCCCATTTCGTCTAAAATTGAACATAAGTTCACAGCTTTCCGGCATTAAAAGTGTCGTTACTGTCGTTACCCTGAAAAATGCGAAGAAAGCCTCCAGCGTCGTTATCTCCGGCGCCTTTACAAATTGAGCCGTTGAAACTGGCAAACTAATGCCATATCATTGGCGATTCTATGAAATAAGCAACTTTTGGCGGCGACTTTCGCGACGGCATGTAAAGTCGGCGCTCGCCGGATGAGCATCAAAAGTTCGGGCGTAGCCGTTAGCGCGCGCGAACATAGTCCAATTACCCGGACAACGCGCGCAGTCGTTAGCAGTCAACTTGCCGGGCAATTTTTGAATAGACACGCTGGCTCGCTGCGGAATTGATCGCCGACGTCGCCACGGCCCCGCGCCGCGCTGGGTTTTGAAATTCGCGGAGAATGTCAACGTGGTGTATAATTAACCGCACAGAGGCGAGCCGCGTTATCGATCCGAAACGAATTTCTGACGGCGCGCCGTCGGGGACCGAACACGGCCACGCCGCGGTGTAATGTTTTCGGTGACAAGCGTGACGTCACGCGCGCACGCCAACTTTGACGCGAGCGTCCCGGAAGTTCACCATTGCGGAACATCCGGGACCGGGGAATTAGTAAATCAAAATGGGGCGAGAAAAAGAAGGGGTGGGCGGGGAAGTTTCGGGCGAAAGAACTCTGCAAAATGATGACGATGTACAGTCTAACCGCGGATTGGTAGAGTAGTAACGTATTAAATAAATATCACCGACTCTATTTAGTATCACATTTTGTTTAACAATAAAGTGTATTCAAAATTGCTTATAGGAACTGATTTTAGTAATGCATCCTTTATGGTGAATAGGTCTTGAAATTAAGGCCTAAAGTGGTGCTGAATTGATGCTGGTTCTACTATAGCAGAATTAGTGAGGGGCGAACGAATTTTCGTCTCTGTTCCTATAATCATTACATAGTCATTACTGACTATTGTAACTTTTGTTAACATTGTGTAGATTTAAAAGTAGTAAAAAATGTACGGTTCTAAAGAACTTGTAAATGTATTACTTTAAAGTTCCGGAGATTAAAATGCACAGCTCAGAAGGTTCGGAGTTTTGAAATTCGAGTATCGAAAGTTTCGACGTTTTGACGTTCTAAAGTCCGAAGTTTCGAAGCTTTAAATATCGACGTTTCAAAGTTTCAAAGTGTAAATTTCGATCAGTCGAAGTTTCGAAATTGTGAAGTTGCGAAATTTGAGTCTTAAGGGTTGAAGTGTGGAAAAGTAAAGTTCGAAGTTCAAAGGACAACCTCCAATCCGATATGTTAATTAGTAATATCAATTCAATAATTTAATGTATTACATTTCGTCTTTAAAACTTAGTAAAAACGTCGATTCATCATTATGTCAGTTATTTTCAAACTTCAGTTCTCTAAGGCTGAGTAATTACCCAAAACAGACAATACAGATGATACTCAAATCCGGGCCAAACTCGAAATTCGAATTCAGATGCGAAACATACGAGATCGCAGTCATGTTCTATTGGACGTGGCAGATGAATGGACGTCATCAGCGAAGCGATTGGGTCAAGTCAAGGGAAATCCGATATCGAAGCATGATGAGTGCTCGAAAAACATACGCAATTTACTTATATTTTCATTACATCGGGTCGACACTGGGCGGGCAATGTGTCCTTTTTTTCATGTTTCAAAAACGCCGTCCACGTCAATGCCGCACGACGAGTGAAGCACTTGGAAGTTGTTGATTTATAACGTGCGAAGTGAAAAAAATTGTAACTGGTTCAAGAGCCTGTTTCGCGGGTTGTTAATGATGGAGCGGTTTTGCAATGTGTTTAATTAATTGACGTGTGAGCATGTTCCTTTTACATTGATGCTTTTGCGACGAAGAAAAATATAAAAGGCGCAAAAAGCCGGATGGATCAAATTAAAGTGAGCAAAATGAAGGGCCATCTTGTATCATAAGCCTTCGCAATTAGTGCGACAAAAAACGGCTTAATTAAAGCGAAACACTCTTCATCGCAAAAAAATGTTTTAGCGATTACAACACTTTGGCATTAACGATTGATGCATTAAAAATGATTCAACTGGAAAGACTGATGCGTCGCGATTTTGATTCAGACACTAATAGCCGGTCGGGAGTTAAAACTCGCAGTCCAAATATAAGTATCATATATACTGCTCCACTGATCCGATCGAAATCAATTTGAATAAATGAACGGGCATTGTGATTTAGTGCTGATAATTAATTCAAAACACGCGGACAAAAACGCCGCCGAAATTTTTTTACCGCCCGTTAATGAATTAAAAGATTCATTACCGTTCTATTATTGTATGGGCGTTATTCATCTTTCATTTTGCACGCTGGCTTATTATTTATTCAAATAATTTGTATCAATTAATCTTGTAATTTGCGCGATTCGCTTTTTGCCGCCATTTAATAATTAATCGAGCATATAAAGGATCGCAATAGACCATGAATCTCCAATGCGGCTCAATTTCGCCGAGCCGCGGTCTTAAATTTTTTGCTATTCCGTCGGTATCGAGTGCCGAGATGGCATCTCGGATCGCTCGTCCGGCCAATGAATCTTCGAAGTTTATCGGCGTCGCAGAAAAGGGGCGCGAAAAAAAGGAAAATATAGCGCAGAGCGTAAAGAATGGAGGCGCAAGATTGATCCCGTCGTAACGTGCGTACGTACATCGATGCGTCATAGGTTAACAGGTGGTACGTTTTTACGCGCGAGGGTACGACCGAAGATAGCGGCGAGCGCGCGAAGAAGTCGATTCCGTTGAAGAGATTGATGTGCCATCGCGCGGCGTCGATTCCCCTTTTCATCCGGGACATCGCCTCGCCCAGATAAGCAGCCATCTAATTTTGTTGCTGAGGGTTTACGGCGTTGCGGGGGCTCGCGAATATGCTTATAAAATGTCGATGTGACAATCGCGATTGAAAGTCAGTCGGCGTGGATAGTTTGCGCTGATGTGGTCAGGTATCTGTGACGTTTTTGCGAGGTTCGATGGTCGTTTGGACATTGTTGGGATCTTGAGGGGAATGCTGAGGGAGTTATTTAAGTAACTGTTCGACGATGTAGATACATTTTGCCTGTTTTTTAAAGTGGAAATAAAGCATGGTAAAGAGCAATATTTGGGAATGATAGTAAGTTTAATAAAGGGTTGCAAAGTTGTTGTCGAATTGTTATACCTTGTAAAATGTGCATAAAAATACGGATGTAAAAGTTTCATTTACACTCAGAAAAATGTCACTGAGAAAAAGCACCGTAATAATAAGGGTGCTTGTTAGTTGGAGGGGAATGTTGAATAGATGTACTATTTGTATTAAATTCAATCGCAGTTGAAACTAATCTATAGCTGAATTAACCATCGTTCTACTTGACTATATAATAAAAATGTTTCGCTTCCACCGCCGCCAGATCAGGTACATAAGTGGAACAGGTCTCTATATGGTCAGACCGGGAGTAGAATGAACCAAGCAGAGTTGGTCAATGTATGATGAGACCAGAAGTTGAACGGGCCAAGCGGAGTTTGTCAGTGTATGGTCAGACCGGAAGTAGATTAGGACCAGTAAAGTAGGACTATATATGGTCAGACTGAAAGTAAAATGAGTCAAGTGGAGGAGGTCTATATAAGGTCAGATCGAAAGTAGAATGAGAGGAGTAGGTCTATATATGGTCGAACCGGAAGTAGAAGGGGCAAGGGGAGCAGGTATGAATGTTGTCAGTCATGATGTAGAATGGAGTGGGTCTATATGGCTGGAGGTAGAATGGGACAAGTAGAGTATGAGCCAAAATAGACGACATTCAACAATACAATTTCTGTACCTTACATGATTTCAATTTTGTTCGATCTCCACGAATGTAATGGTCTCCAACCTCAAGTATACAAAATACACAAGACTTTCATCTTCTAGTCCAAAGTTCTTGTACTCCATATTTTCAAATGTTTTGCTTTCCAACCGAGATTGCACGTATGTTACGGATATTGCAAATGTTCATCGCGACAGATGAACAAGCAAATTGCACTGCAAATGCCGCCGCGCGTCGTAGCCCCCGAACCATTACACCGCGTCAAATCCGTCAATTACTCAAAATCAAATCGCGACCAGTGCCTCGTGATTGAATTCTCAGAGACGAAATCTCGTCGGTGAAACGTCGCGCGCCGAGACGATAATTGCATTTGTCGCGCGGCGCTTGCCAAAGTGACAACAGCCCGACGATTTTACGGCCGACTTGATGCGACTTGCCGCGTTTGACGGGCAAGACGCCCCCGCGGAGCGGTTAATGTCGTTAGGATGCCGGCGTGCCATTTTCTTTGGCCGGTCGGAACGGAAGTGAGTGACGCCTCGATAGGCGCGCCGTCGCTTTGTCTGTTTCGCGATGCAGAAGACGCCGCCGCGGCGCACTCGCGATTGCCCGGACTCGCGAGTCGCTTTCGAAAGAATCAATTATCCTGCCGGGTAATTCGAAACAGCGCGCCGCGCCACGAGTTTACAGGAACGCGAGCGCTTTTGACGTGCCATTAATTTGTACGTCAGTCCCGTCAGAAACAGTCATTCGCTCGGCCATTAATGTCTTTTTTGTCGAGCCCACGGCCAAAGTAATTATAGGTGGCTCGAGCGGTGTTGCGCAACTCGAATTTCCGAGTGTTTCGGTCCGGGGTTGCAATGGTTGAAGGTTAGTTGTCTTAGAAGGAGACGTCGAACTGTAGAGTGGCCAAAGTTTAAGGTCACTTAAAATAATGGATTGGTTTACTTGCTTTAGATACTTTTGAAACAAGATTGTTTCCGGTTTAGATTAATGATGCGTGATATACTTGAATATTATACTTGGATTGGATGCTATAAAGAAACCACCCTTGTAGAAATAAAAAGTTTGAAAATGTCTGAAAAAGATTGAAAAATGTCTGAAAAATCTGAAAAGAGTCTGAACAAAAGTCTGAAAGGACCCAATTTTGACACCGTTTCAGACCTATTCAGACTTTTTCAGATATGTGCCGACCCATGATAGTAAAGTCTGAAAATGCCTGAAAATATCTTAAAACGTCTGGAAACGTCTAAAAACGCCTGACCCGCAGCATTCGGACGGCAAACTTTTCGGGTATTTTCGCACTTGTTCGGACCATTTCAGACTATTTCAGAGAATTTCAGACTTAAATTACGAGTCCATAATTATCTGAAAAAC
>JABFPB010000103.1:0-56836 GCA_022817645.1 Ceratoteleas bidentatus
TAAATAACTGTAGTCAAAAAGTCACCTTACTTCCCTTAACCTGAAATCAACGCGTTTTGCAGTCAGAGAAATATTCAAAATACTCATTACAACTTTTACAAGTAATTTAGTTCTAATCGTTAAGGTTTATGTTTAATAGAACTATTAACAGTTGCTATTGCAACAAAGATAATTGACCAAAATATATCTAACTACAGTTTGTGGCTATTTCATAGGGTAGTTCAGTATCTGAGCTTCAATCGCTTTTTAGGTATCTACGAATCTAGGAATTGTTTTGTTTTACCTAAAAACGACACTTGGCCAATCCGATCTCGAAGTTAATTTGTAATCAACAAATACATTTTTTTAAATAAAGCAACTTTATCATATTTTCAGAATCGCTCAATTTTTAGTGATAAGCTCATTCAAAACTATTAAAATGTTTACAAAACTATGAAAGAAGAATTCATTTTAAATCCTACCGTAATTAAACATAACAAATTCTCTTAACTCAAATAACGTCTGCATCAAATCTTATTCATTAAAGCCTTAAGGGAATTGTAATTTAGAGCTATTATATAACATCGTGACTATATCTCTAATTATTATTATCAACGTGTTAAATGAACTTTCTCAAATTTATCTTCATTTACCTAAACCAACGAATAGTCCCAGCCACATTCAAACTTTGTCTACAATTCACTTTCAGCCATTACATGTATTCATAAAATCTATATCATGAAACCAAAAAGCTATCGATAATGGCAAAGTGTGAAAATTCGATTATGTCCCCAATGTAATTTTAATAATACGTATTAGACATTAAATTAAATTACTTATGCATATTACGAACGCCAAATAATATATTGTAAAATGACGGTTTAAATTCAAAGTGTAATATAAATATTGCTAAGTGTCAGATTAAAAAATAAAAGTTAAAAGTTAACTGTGCATTATTTCGTAATCTTACCAGCTGAAACGTGACAAAATTAAGTTACTTTAATTAGAGATACTATTATCAGAAAGCTTAGAGATATTACTTTACATTTTTAGTCAGAATTTTTGTAACAGAGGCCATCTTTGCGATCTTGGTGGAATAACACATAAATAATAATTTGTTTTTTCAATTATATGAGGTAGATGTGTGGAGAAATGTTAACTGATTTTCATGAATAAAATTTTCTCTGTGATTACTGAGCAATCTATTTGGCACTTCACTGCAAACCATTGACGATCATGAACTGTAGATTATGTCTCATTGGTCGTTGACATTGGTCGATCAGCCTTGGGCTGTTTGTAAATTGAATTTACAGTCGAGCCAACGATTCAATCTCAGAGCAGAAATCTGAAGTCTTGCCCTCTCGATCTACCATTTGGCTAATCTCACTTTAATTCCTGCATGAGATAGTGTAGTCATAATTTCATCTATAAATCAAGTAAGGGCTTGAAGTCCAAGTGGCGCCAGTTACAATTTGAATAGTAATGGATGTCGTTAAATAGTACCCAGAACCCTTAAGTTGTTGCTATTAACCTTCAGTTTTCTTAGGACTATTTGCTATTGTGAAATGTAACAAAAGCACGCATCATGCATTGTGCCACATTACAAAATCATTTTTTGCGGAACTACTTAGTATTTTTAAGTATATTTACGAACATTTATTTACAAAAAGCATATGAAGAGACATTTTTTTCTACACTAAGAGAGATATTTTTTTCTACAAAAAAATTTCATTTCATTCTTACCTTTTTGAATCGAATAAAATCCTTTGAACGGTTTTTTGACAAACTAAAAAATGCTGAATACAATTTTGTGTTAAAATGATTGCCTTTTGAACCGAACGATTTCGTTTGTATAAAAGGCATTTCTTTTTAAATAAAAAAAGGATTTTCTAAATCATTTCAAATACTTCAAAATAAAAAAAATCAAAATTCTATTTCAAGAGTGCAGGGATTCAAAAACAATTGTTTTATTCCTCGAAATAGCGGAAAAATGGTTCGCTGAAAAGCAGTTGAGACTTTGGGGAGTTTCATTGTCACGTCTACGACACATGCTTTTTATAATTTCACGACGAAATCTGGGAAAACTTGAACCCGTCGTCTTATAAACCAGCAGCGTTGTTACCACAAAACCAACAATGCGGCAATCAAGATTGCAAGTTGCCTGCGATAATTAATCACGCATTAAAAACACTGTTATTTTCAATCCATTAACGATGAGCTCGCGGTAACTTTTTGTCGCCGGTTAATTATCTATGTGGATTTTTCGTCGGTAAAATATTTACGCAACTCCCGCAATTACACCGGCTGAAATGGAAATTAAAAACAGATTTGCATTCGAGATTGATCCGCGCAACTGTGACGAATTACGTTAAAACTGCGGGGTAAAATGGCCACAGAAGAAGTCGTCGGAGTTGACGGAGCGCGCGCATATAAATTAACGCGATACATTTTTGCCGCCGCCGTTTAAACTGCGAAGAAGTTGTCGCTGCAATGCGAATCAGCCGGTTTTCAATTTGACAACCGAAATTAAAAACTCGATGGATCCGCTTTCCCGATAACTCTATTTTTGCGCGAAATTTCGTCTCCGCGGCCCGTTAAAAACTGAAGCACTTGCGCGGCAAAATAACCGTGCCGTACCAAGAACTCTTACGGAAACGATACTTTACACCCACTTTCAGTTGTACGAGTTAAAACGAAATACGATGTTGCTCATTTTTATCTTCAAACTTTTCCTCCAAGGAAGAATCTCTTTACGTGGCCAGAGGAAAACTGCGGAATCAAAAAGGAAAATTTGGTTCTGCCTCTTTTCCCCCCGAAACTCCGTATTAAACAATAAATTCGTGCACCCCTTTGCGAGTCTTATAATTGCTTTTAACTTATTTTACTTTGAATTTATGGCTACTGTTCTGCCGAGTAATTCTCTCTAAAGTATAGGTTGCAAACAAATATTAAATGTCGCGAGTGACACTTGACTCAATACCAATTTTATGCCCACTTTCGCGTTTACGACGCAAAAAAGGCAATCCTTTTTTACTTTTTAATGCTAGCAATGAGGAGTATTGCGGACAACATAAACAGAATAGAGAATGAAATATAGTTGTCAAAGCGGGCGTGGGCGAAAATTCGAGCTCAGCGTGTTACGCTTGAATGATAATTTTAATAAAGTCGGAAGAGGCGTTATTTTATTTGAGCGCGATTAACTTGGGTCAGAATAGCGCCTCGGCAAAATGTCGCGGAAACACAATAATTACGCACCAGCACGTTTTTGTGAATAACTTTTCAAAGAACGTGTAATTCATTTAGCGAGAACTTCGTTTTCCCGATTAGTTTTTCTTCGAATTGCCACTGGGAAATGGTGGTACGCTCGCACAATTCAATGAAATTTAGATGGTCAATTTTTTCACACCGTTCTGAAATAAATATTGATTTGACGCTACTTCGGTGTACGGGGCAACGTGTGCTGAAACCTCATTCAAGTTCGAAATTCAATTCCGAATAGCGTGAAGAATGTATCTCATTATTTTACTAGGGGGAAAAAGAGTTTAAGTCGTTCATGCTTGAAATGAACACTATTGAAAATATGGGTAATGTGCTCATTTTTCAACAAAAAGATGTTGCTCGGTTAGACGGAAGAAATGCAAATTAGCTGAAATTTGGCATAAGTTTAGAAGAAGATTTAGTTTTAATTAGGGATGAGCTCCGAACTTTGGTTGACTTTCACACGGATGGTTTTTGGGAGAAAGTTGAAATTCAGTGCTGGAAAGATAACAAAATAAATTTGAAAGTGATTTGCAGTAACCTATTGTATTATAATTTTGAGTTATATCAATATTACATTAACGTTCGTTCAATGAAAATCGAAGTTGCGTGAATATTTAACTAATGTTCGAACAATGTTACATTAATATGTAGCTTCGAAAGTTCGGAACCAATTTTATGGTCAGATTTAGCTGCATAACTGACCACCTTTATTAAAGTGATGTTTTCTAAGAGTATATAAATGCGTATTAATTTGTGAAATATCAAACGTTTCCCTTTTCATCCGCTCTCATTACGCCAAATATCAATTATATCACTTCACTAACGCAGCTCCTCTTTCAACGCTCACTTTAATTTCCGGTCTTTTAATTATATTACCAATGCAAAATCGCTTTTTTGCATTAACATAATCAATTTTCTCACCGAGTATTTCAGAACTTTCACTACATTTCGACTGTACCGAAACGAACTATATTAATCGAAATTTCATACGCGACAAAATGAAATTACTCATGACAAATAAAAATCGGTCACTATAACGTGACCCTGCAAGCGTGAATCAACAATAAAACCTCATAATTCGAGTGCACTTAAAATGCTTCCGCGACATAATTATAAAGCGCGACGGCGGCGAAAAATCGCAGTCTAAATCTATATTAATTTTCCGTCAATTTCGTTTAATCTGCATCCATCGTCGGGACTCTTGCAATAATGAGGAGGTTAAAGTCACAACATAATCATTAACCCAATTCAAGTTTAATTAAACGTCGAATCATGTATAACGAATTTCCTCGTCAAAGTCGAGAATCGCTCTTCGAAGGATTCGGTCGGAAAAGTGCAAGGGGGCTGACGAAAAATAATCGCCGAAAAAACTAGGTCAGGTGTCTTAATTCAGCGTTCGCGCGGAGACCACTTCGCAACAACTCGTTCGTGATTAAGATACATATTTAGCGTTGTTGCGCGAGCAGAATCAAGTGGCCATTCGCTTTTTTTTTAACTGAAACTATTTCCGGCGTCAAGTCAGATTACTTAACAGAATAATTAAGACGCGAACATTTTTTATTTTGCGCTGGGAAAAATATATCATAAATTCCTTAAATTCCAGTAAATTTTGCCATGTCATACAGTAACCGTGATATATCATATCCCGTTTAGACAATTTTATTAAAGTTTTAAAGGGCATATTCCTGCACTACACCTAAACTACATCTAAAAAATGGTGTAAAGATTACAATTAAGCTCTGTAAAAAATATCATTTAATGAACTATATCATTTAATATTACTGGAGACTGGCAATTTTACAGTGTTAATGATATAGTACACTTTTCATAGAATGTAAAGTAAAATTTACTATATCATTTGGGAAAATTTCTTCGAAATAATACGAAATGATATAGTAAATTATAATGCAATATTTTTCTCAGTGTGGACGAGCGAAAATAATTCCGTGGCTTTTAATTTGGAGTGCGCGCAGGCTATCAGCTGGTGCATGTATCTTGCGCCATGCTGGGCGCAATCGATCGTTTGGCCTTCCAATATATTTCGTTAGTGAATCGAGATAAACCTAATCAAGTGGGTTCAATTCCGAACGGCCAAAGGAACTACTAAGCATGTGATTCCCCAGACGTCACAGTAAGCACTCGACTAATGTGTTGTGTAATGCAGTTCACGAATAATTAGCAAATAATAATCGCAAGTTCGGCACCCGGTTTCTTTTAGCGGCGCGATGTATCGGTGGAAAAGGAAATTGGCTTTCGTGAGACGAACGTGAAAAATTGATTCGCTAGATTTCGGTTGCGCATTCCGCGATGTTTATTTTCGGTACAAAGCAACGCGTGTGGCGTACAAAAATGTTCGTCAAATATTTTATAACGAGATAAAAGCATTATTGCACTCTATTCGGGCAACAAATTCCAGACTATCGCGATCACTTTCATCGCTTGTCCACGCAACGTATTTTGTTGTTAACTATGTTTTTTACTCATTGCAGCGAAGAAATCGAATAAAGGCTGCTGTTTGATCTGACGTTTAGGGGCATCATAAAACGCTATTTTGAATGATTTCAGTGCGTTTACAATGGCTATTGATTTTGAATGTATTTGATTTTTGAAAATGTACTTTTATTTTATGACTCTACGCGATGATATTGTTTGTCGTATAAACTATTTAATATCTATGATAGTATCATTGCGATTTCTAATAATTCAAAATCAATTCTAACGTGTTATAATTACATTAATCGTACATTGTAATAATTTGTCTACTACAATAAAATCATATTTTATTAGAAAATAAATGCATTTCAATGATTGCAATATCATATTGCAATGGGAATAACTATGATACTAAAAAAATATCATCAATATCTACAGTGACATAGAAAAGAATAACTATAACTCAGATTTAAGTTTTAGTGTTATTTTACAGTAACGCTTTAATTTCTTGAAAATCCACCCGCAATTTACTGAACAATACTGATCCAAGAATAGTTGCTAAAGTGAGTGTAGAACCCCGTGCAATTTGGGACTACATTGAAAACTCAACCCCTACTTGCATTTGTGAAGTTATTGTTTTTACGTACTCCTTGAGACTACGACTTGTTTCCGCACAGATGGCGTCGTTTAGTTTTAAGTTCAACGTTGAAATAACGTTTCGATGAATGTGGTCATTGGCAGTCGTTCCGACGACAGCCCGGCTGTAAAGTTGTTGAATAGTCGTTAATTTCTGAATGGGTGTACGGTGGTAACTGCACTTGAATTAAAAACTATTTAACCTGCTTGAATCCATTAAATATAAGTAATGAAACGAACTCAGAATCGCTTTTGTAAACTTTGTATCGAAATTGGACAAATCCAATTAGAAGCATAGTCTTCTTGTTTACCGCGCTATTCAGTGCAACTTCCGAAGTTGTAATATCATTTTTAAAGTATTTCTCAATAATCACCAATCAATTTCTTCACTTCGGTGAGTTTAAGTAACGTAAAAAGTTAGAATAAAACTGCCGAAGTAATTATAGAATATCAGCACATAAATCTGAGTTTAAGATAATTTGCTCCATAATTTTAAATTTGAACTTGTAGAATAATGTTATGCAGCAACACGAATCACTTTTTAAAGTGAATAGGTTCGAATAAATCAATGAAAGTAATATGAAATTGCACATGTTTTGTTGAGATGTCAGATGCACATCAAATCAAAATAAAAGTAAATATATTCTAGTAATCAGATACGAAGAAGAAAGAATCCATTGCAAGAAACGATCGAATACTTGAGTTTTATGATAACATCTCACGAATGATTTGTAGGTAGCGACAAAATGTATATTTCAGCATCGAATAATTATATCGACGTGCAATCAATTCATAATTTTTTTTATTTCTTTTTACTTTTAAACGAAATTGTTAAGTAAAAGAAGAATTTCGATTGAAAAACAACGATATTTTCTGCCTATTGTCGTATATAAGCTACTTCTCGAAAACGCTATTCAAGTAAAGTCCTACGTACGTATCGATTGGAATGAACGGTAATCCAAAAATGCCAAGCAAGGTAAATAAGTTGCATACAAAAGAACTTATCATAGCAAGGTCTACATTTTTTGTTCAAGAACATCGTGCAGCCTTCTGATACGAATGAAATGGGGAAAAATCGAACAAAAAATGTTTTACCATAATTTACTATCTATCTTGAAAATGTGAATTATAAGATTATTGTAACATGAAAGGAAAAGTCAGGTATTTTGAAGAACAGTTTAGCTCGTGCTTTGAAGTGTAATGCAATTTTGCCAGAACTTTTAAACTGGATGCTGTATGAAAAAATTTATGACTCTAGAATTATCTCGTAAATGCATCATGATCCCGATTTCAGAAACAGTTTCTTGGGTAATCCTTCGAAACTATTGCGGATCCTAGCAGGATCGTTCGCACGCATGCCAAGTAGATTATTCCGAGATCGTGTTATTTAGAAAGCGATTTTCAAGCCAAAGTCTAAAGTGATTCCTCAGAAACTATAGGGGGATCCTTTCAGATTCCCTCGTCCATATCTTGAAGAGATATCCCATATCGTATAGATAATATGCAAGTTCCATCTACCGCAGCATCGTATTAAAACATCTCCAACATTCGGCGAAATATTTAACCAGAACAACTAAATTTAAGTAACTGGACCATATTATACATTTAAGCAAATTCAATCATTATGTTTAGTATATTTAACGAAAACATTAGTTAAGTCAACGTAACATGCAGTTGGCCTTACTAAATATCCAGTGAAATTAAGGGTTCATTCAATTAAACATCCAGTTTTTGTGACCATACTCTGTCAACTAACCAGATTTAGGTAAGCTGTGTTGTGTTCTCAGAATACACAATGTATTAACTATTCTCGTATCGATTTAATGTAAACGCAGTATGTACATTGCACAATGTTTCGAGTAACGTATACTAATCAACTGTTTGCCAAAACATTTCTTTCGGGTAAAAGTTTGTCAGTAATTTAATATTATTTTCTAAAATAAGTAAAGTGAAATCTAAATAAGATCGAAAACCATACACTGAGAGCAAGTTATTGTATATTATAAAATAAGTTTTCCCTTTATTATTAGACATTTTCGCCAGTTCATTTCGAGGTTTCATGAGAAATTACTGTAAACATTTTTAGTAACGGTTACGTTATGAAAATTATCTCGGTGTAAATTTAGTATAATGCAAATAAAATTAGATGGTATATGTAGACATTTCTAATGGATGGTTAAGCAATAAAAATGAGCAAAGTTAAAACATTTTTTTATATTCGAACACTTTTTATACGATCATTAAGAAAACTCAAATAGGTTGAACCGTCATTGCGTTTCCTGCCCTAAATCCTTGACTTATTATGTAAAAAAGTGAGATTTTAGATTTCGATTCCATTATCATAAAGCTCCTTTCTCATGCTTATAAAAATGTAGAACTGGTTACCTCAACCGAAAAATACATATGCACCCTTATAAATATTTTAACGTTTTTCATTTTTTGGCTACTAAATTTTAAGTATACACTCTTAAAAATATTAAAACGTATCATACTGTCGCAACAAGATTCATACTGTCACAGAAAGATTCATGCTGTGAGAGAATGAAATCTGGTTGTCAGAAACAACATCATGCGCTGACAGAATGAATCTTTCTGTGACAGTATGAAATTTCTAAGAGTGTATTGATGTGTATATTACTTTTTCATGGATCTTGTATCTCGCGATGTACTTCACGCAAGACAATTTTAAAATATATTCGAAATCGAAGTACTGAAAGTTATTAATTGTTTTATTACGCTTGATTATTTTAGTATTTTTCTTACTCTTACAATATTTCTTTCGTCAAAAATGTACGGAGTTGTTTTTGTATAAAAAAATGCTTAAACATTTTAAATAATGACGTGATTACATTTTTTCAATGAACAATTTTTATCTTTCAGTAAACGCATTTTAAATTATTGATCATACATTTTTATGAGACACTCTTCATGGTAATCTTTTACACCGCATTATTACAGTTTAACTATTTCCATTTACATCAAACCTCCAGTAATTGCTGCTAAAGTAAGTTACCTCTAGAGCCTGTTCTGACTAAGATTAAGGATGATCTTTAATTTTAATGGAAAACATGATTGTTTTCGGTCAGTGACATTAAATGTAACGACCACAACATTCCAATAATTGCTTACATCGCATGGTGTCAGTCTTTCCCCAACAACATAATGTATTCATTCGCCAGAATTCTCTAAAAAGGAAGCCTCATCTAATACCGAACATGGTACAGAAATTCTGTCAACATCGTTTTTCACCGAAAAATATATTGGGGACCCATAAAAAATTAAGTACCAGTAAGTTTTTCGTAAAACTTTGTAAACGTGTGGTCTTGAGTAGTTTTTCATGTTAAATACAATGACTAACTTCACTGACTGGCGCTGCACCTGATTTTAAGAAAAAACGTCAATTTTCGCCGATTTTAGAGAATTTGAAGCTGCAAAAATAATTTATTTTTTGACAGTTTGGGAGGAATATGGGTTCTCTAATAACCATGCCCTACAGAGTAAACTTGTCCATAAGAATTCATGGAAATTCAGAATTCAGAAATTCAAAAATGTCATCATACCACATTTCAGTGGTTTGCCATTTCTCTTACAAAATCCATATCATTTCTTAAAAATACGATTTCTTTACTGATTTCCAAGGAACTCTTAATCAGGGTTCATTTTTCCAACTGACTGAACTCGTATTTCCGAAATTGTTCAATCAATCAAAAGAATTGTATCTAAATGTATCACGTAACCGAAAATATACGTTCTGAATCTTGTACGTAAATTCAATCATTTTGAAACGAGTTAACGATATTTTCCGACTTCAGCATTAAACGGGCGCAAACAAAGTAATGACGCTTTTTTGTAATATGTCTGTCACGTTGTAAGTTTTCAACTATTGCATAGAATTTTCATCTGTTTCCAAACATATTGGCTGAACTATGAACTTTAATAATAGGTCGGTGCACGACGTGGAAGCCCAACTTTGACGCCGCATAATTTATTTATCAGTAGAAATGTATAATAAAACGATTCAATTAACCTAAATGTATAAAGCACAGAATTATTTAAACCCCAAAATTGAGTTTCTATTTAACACGAGAAAAATAACAATTATATTGAAAATTGCCCAAAGATTGGATGTCTCCTTAAATTTATTTTTCCGAATAATACTGGATGATTTTCAATCATATTAAAAATTGCCCAAAGATTGGATGTCTCCTTAAATTTATTTTTCCGAATAATACTGGATGATTTTCAAGTAAAAAATAAAAAATTTATTTCGCCATCAGCGGTGAACCAAATATTTTATAGGGCTATAATACAATTTAATCACACGGCTTGAATGCATGCAAATGTTTGACTCAATGAGTGATTTTCACGTATAATTCCATTATAATCGACGATGACACGCCCTAACATGCTAGGTTTTAATCCCTAAATGGCACTCCATTCGAAGCTGTGCATTTATACAACGATGACAATTGAAATAATAAAGACCACATTCACTTCGATATTAATGTCCTCGATAATATATTTCAATACATTGCATTTTAATATAGGATCTATAGTAATACTCATAATTCATTGCAAATGTTTGTTCTCGCTAATTGTTTGAAGGTATAAAAAATTCAGAGTGACGTTTTGGATGTATTGTTCGCTTTAATTGCAGAACATCAAGCAGGAAATAGAAAATTTTAGAAATTACTATGCTGTTTATATATAAAATAAAGCACACAGATGATCATAATCTTTATTAAATAAAACAAATACAAATAATACAAATAAAACGCGAGGATTTAGATTCACCAATAACAGTTGACGTAATGGTTTTCTTTAGTCAATACAGTCTTTTGGTTCAACCTTGGCAAGCAATTCTACAC
The DNA here is from genome assembly GCA_022817645.1 of Ceratoteleas bidentatus. NCBI lineage: Eukaryota > Metazoa > Arthropoda > Insecta > Hymenoptera > Scelionidae > Ceratoteleas > Ceratoteleas bidentatus. Next base: position 11,178 of record JABFPB010000103.1, read on the forward strand.
AAATTAGTTGACAGTGACAAATATCAAAGCCTGTACTCGTCGAAATACGAAAGCTTTGTTGAACCTACGTCGTCAAATCGTCGATCATTTCGACTATTGACACTAGGAGAGAAGGAAATGTAATTCTCATCTTTAATTGCAGTCTCCATATGTTATCGAGAAGAACCTTAAATTAAGTGCAAATTATAGCGATTTTAGGAATATATCTTTCTTCTCGGAACGTGTGAAGTATTAGATAAATCTTTATCTTACAACATATCGAACTACCTCACCTCACAGGAATATTACCAAAGACCATCGAGTTCAATTTAGTCGACGATTGTAACGCACAGCTATATGACATTGGACAATAAAAAACTGAGATTTATAAAGGCAATTTTTCGTAACTTTTGATTTATATTTTAGTAGTTATAACAGTTGAGTTGATGTTAGAGATGAATATATAGATGGTCAGTATCAATTTCAATTGCCAATTTGGGACATGGGAAGATTTAGGATATATAAAAAATAACAGTTAGTTTTAATTTCGCAGGCTGTTTTGCGAAAATAGTAATTGGATATGAAGTTTTCGATTCAGTAACATTAGGATTTATTTAATTTTAGTGGATTAAAATTATCTGTTTATTTTGCATATCTGTTTCCATCATCTTCAGTGTTGAAATCCGTACAATTAGTACTACGTTGCCAAATGCGCTTTGGAAAGTAAACTTTTTACTCGCAAACTTGCAACTTTATGACAACATTTAAAAACTTCAAAAAACATTCAATGAAAAGTGCACACAACTGAATAAACTTTTAGTTTATTCGGTTAGTGTTTCTAAAGTAATGTTAGATGGAACCCGATTCCTACATTTTTGGCATTGCTTTTTTTAAATCAAATATATGAAATACTGTATTAAATATGACAAATTCGTTAAATAAACCAATTCTCGTTCATGTTTTAAATTGAGGGAACTCGCTTCGTCGAACACATTTTAGAATTAGAATTTTGACATAAAAAACGAGTTTCGGCACTACGTCTATAATACGCAACCAATATTATTCTTTTCAAAAACTATTTATGAATTAACAATTAATTAAAAAATATCCCTTTTGACGCCAATGTTTGCTTCAAACTTGCTCTTTCCGTTCGACTTCGCCTTAATTCATTGTCTCTGATATTAGATTAACGTAGATGATGTGTAGTGTATAATTAACTACTAATGCAAAATAGTATACGCAGAAACTGCGCCAAGTAGTTCCCCCAGGCGAAACATACGTTCAATTAGGTTTCGAACATTAATAAAATTTAGTTTCTACTGTTCACATGTATTTTCCTATGCAAAGACAATTGAAACCGAATTATTCTAATATCGTATTATACTACTACATTATAAGATATATAAACATTTTACATTATAAGACATATGAACAAATTGCGTACATTCATCTTGTCTCGTTGCTGAAATGTTTATTGTTGTGTTACATTAGAGTGTCTGTTTTTGGTCGTTAGACTCATGAAAGGGATAAGAAAATGTTTCCACTTCACTAGCAAAAAGCATCAAGTTTCTTGCACGTCGTATGTAAAAGACTGATCTTCCACATAGTCAGAACATCTAAAGCCTCGAATATATCTTTACCCATTTAATTTAGGGCATTATTTTGACTCGTTGTAAGAGTCAGGATAGTATTAATATGCTGATTTCATAGCACGTACATTAATTAATTAATTCTGCAAAAGCTTTTATCTGATAATGCATTATAATAAAGTTGTTGATTTCGTGTCGTCATAATTCATAATGTAGGAATACAATCATCGTTCCTTTGAATTTTAAAAATAATGAAATCTTTTATCTCTAAAGCAATGTATCAAACCGGTTTAGCATATTTATAAGCAATATTTGTGCGGCGGATAGGGGTTAAGCACACACAAACGGAACTTACGTGAACTTCCAAGTTTTCTTAATATAAGCTCATTTTTCGGCAGAACTCAGCTCCAAGTTCGACGACATTCCTTTTACCAATGTATTACTCCTCGGATTTCCAGATAAAACATCTTTCATAAAAATTTTAAAAGTTCACCATTTTAAGACATTATGAAGTAAATTTTTCCCAGTTTCTGCGGTATATCTGCGGCATTTATAAATGATTTAAATTGTTCGTGATACGTTTGCGGAACCTTAATCTTCTAATGTTAACGGTGTTATTCTTGAAAAAAAAGTTAATACTCAGGTAACAACCTAATGGAATTAAAACATTAATATTATATCCAGCATGACATCAAAATTGTATATCTTCTTGAAATCACACTTGAATTCATCTCCGAAAGTCTTACTAAAACCGCAATAAAAATACTGAAACGACAGTCAACAGTTTTACTCCAAAACTAAAACACAATTATCTATCAGTGTCAAAATTACGGCAATTGAACCTGTCTTCATTAAGCACAAATAATTACCATAATGATTTGACATATGATTGAATAATATATATATTCTCTACTTAATCTCTATTTTGATTGATTTATAATATTATTCAATCATGTTTTCAACACATTCAATTTGCCAAAAGTTGAACGGTTCTAATAAACTAAGCTAACGCTTGGTTACACTGCACAACTCGATTCGAAAATCAATAAACCACCGTTGAAACAAACGGCAAAGCAAATCGAAATGACTTGTAAACGGCGGTAAATTGGGAATACCTCAGTATTTTTGTTTATCTTTCTAATTGGTCAGCCGTTACTCCGATCGCGTATTGTGTCTGAATAAAACGCAAAAGAAGTAAATTGCTCGCGATCCTCGGTACCGACGTTTGTTGCTCAAATATTCAACGTTAATTATAACACGGCGGATATTCAAGTGGTGGAAGTTTCCGAACTCGTGCTACAGATCATTGGTCATCCGAACTTCCGCAATCTGCAACACGAGTTCCAGTGTCTCGCTTTGTTGAGAACTTGCCTGGGAACTTTGAATCGCTGCCCTTTGGTCACTCTGAGCAAGATATTATTGCACATTACAATTGTCGGCTACGCCCGTTGTTGCTAAATACATCACAAATTACGCCGAGGCAAATATTTGTACAATTCGTTAAGCTAACGAAAGCATTTATCGTCGATCAATTATCACTCCAATATTACATAACAATACCTGTAATGTAATATTGGAGTAACTTTGAGAAATACTGAACACTGTATTTCTCAAAGTTACTTCAGAGTGTAAGTGGCTTTCCTCAGAGGTGACTATGAGGAGTCCAATTTTGTCTGGGTAATTGCGAAATCCGTAGTTTGAGTTTTCAGAATAACCAAAATTCGTATGTAAATAGAACGTGCCATGTATAATATACAAACTAATGAACCGGCCAATAGATTGTCAAACATAAACTGACGGAAATCTGAACGCAAAGGTGGCTCGGTGAAATTGTACTCGAAATGAAGTACGTATTTTGGCAACAATTTAATCGGGAGCTCGCTATTTTCAACAAGTTATTTCTCTTGGAATTTCAGGCGAAAAAGATATCACGACATAGTTTCCTCGGGGAAGTTTTTTTCATTCGCACGTCTCATTTGTAATTCAGATTTTCGGTGACTTTTAGAACGAAATATTACGGACGAGGCACGGTGGTAGTCTACTTAAATTTATTATAACAATAATTCGAATTTCTGCCTCGGTGATCGATAATCGCTTGATATCTACTTACTTCGTTCTATTACCCTGCATGCGTTCCATCAATTTTGATATACTGCATTGACATTAATCTCTATGGTCTCGAGATTCGTTGTGGAAATAATTTTTCAAGGCGGAGGAATGGCATGCATTTGAAAAAGTTGACATTAGGACATTTAGAATGCCGAATAAGCAAACTTGTGATGCATAGAAAATATTTGTAACGCAAAGCGTATATAGACGTAAACATAAATATACTGCGCGAAAATTCCAACCAACCTGCACTTGAAAGTTCTGTTACATTCAAGACTATCTAAGTTGCAAATGTGTTAGGAACAAATGAAACTTTAATGAGGAGTTAACGCTGTATCCCTCTGACAAGTTTAAACATTGGGTATATTTGGAATACACGCAACGGTTAAATTTGCAATGTATTTTAACAATGCACAAGAAACCTATATTTCTTGTTTTGTATCTATGAATATAATATATGTTTTTAAATACTTTTAATTTACAACAAAATCAAATATGCAAGAATAATGATAAAATATCACATTATTGCATATTTGATTTTCCAAACGCAGTAATGTGCATACACTCTTAAAATACCACCAAAATTCGATTGTTGAATTCACGACCTCTATATCGCAGTTAAACAACGTGTAATTACAGCTAGAATTTAACTCAGGCAATAGATTTGTTTATGAATGTATCGATAAATTTTTTAATGAATATGAGAGGAAAACTACAATTTTGCAGCGTAACGTTTCTAATTCGAAATCAGTTTATAATCATTTAATAGACAAAAATTATAATTCGAATGAATGCAAACATATACAGATTTAATTCAAAGTGATAATATTATTTTCTGTCAAAGACAACATATTGTGCTTATAAAATATCTGGAACTCATAATGAGAAACAAAATAATTATAAATACAGTGCAAGCATTCACAAAACCGTACTGAAAAAATGTTAAATTTAAATTTAATATTAAAATATTGAATTTAATATCAAATCTAACATACATAATTGAGCCCCTATTTAATATTACATTTAATATGAAAATTAATATGAAATTTCATATAAAATTACATATTAAATTTAATATCATATTTATAATATGAAATATAATATTGAGTCTAATATTATTTGTCATATTATTTAAATTTAATGTTAAATTTAATATGAAATTTGATATTAAATTCGGGCTCAAATTTGTATATCAGATGTAATATTAATTTTAATGTTATATTGTTCAGTAGGAAATTTCATTGACGTAACACTAATCAAAATATTTTGTTAAATCAACTTTTGGTTAATTTAACTAATTGTTAGGTTGATAACTAAATGTTTCGTTCATTTAACCATATGTTTCGATTGTTTGACTAAATATTTTATTTTAACCAAACATTTTTCTGATTAAAAAAATTCTAACCTTCACTTGAAAGTTATGTTACATTTAAGACTATCTAAGAATCAAATACTTTGAGCACAAATGAAATTCGAACCAAGACCGAAACCTATTTCTGTCTAGAAAAAAATTATCTTTATCAAAGAAATATGTCTTCACATGTAGGCATTTTTTATTATATATTGAATGAATAATTAGTGAAGTAAAGACATCTGTTTACATCATCAGAAAATTCATACAAATAACAACATCAATAAGTAGATTTTGCACAAATTAATGATTTATGATAATGTGCACTGATGCGAGCGTAATGCATGTTTGCATACATATGTGTATTTATATCCGGCGCGGATGTTGCCTTTTGAGCCATCGCTTAAGCGGCATTAAATTCGTTGCACAGATCACTAATCACCACATAACTATACGTGTCGCTAATTGTAGATTCCAAACTTTTTTTGGGCGCAGTAAGATAAGATTAGCTAATATGTACACAGACTCACTATATATTGGATACTTTTTAATATGTTCAAAGTTATATGGTATTTCCTTTTCCGCTTTGAAACTGGAGGTTCGTCGCCGTAAACTTTCCCAACTAGTTCAATTTTTAGAGTTAATCCCAAACCCTGATAACCAGATTTACATAAATTTTATGTAATTTTATGTAAACGCCATGTATACGATTTATATCAAATTTACGTAAAGATGAGTCAGCATTACACTGCAAAATTTACATAAATTCTTTATTCAAATTAATTTGTTTTCACAGAAAAAGGATTTTTTTAATACTTCATTAAAAATGAAATTCTTCTGTAAAGGATTAATCAGATTATGTAAATCTTACCAAATGTCGACTCATCTTTACGTACATTTTATGGAAACTGTTTACATATTCATTCGCTGTTAGGGAGAATGTTTTACGTTTAATTTAGAAATACAAAAACTGAGCAAAAGCGATGAAAACGAAAATTAAATCATTTTTCGCAAAAAGCTAAAATGTTACTAAATTATTATTACGTGTTACTTATAAATCGATGAGACTAAAGTAATCGAGTAAAAATCACTTGTTGGATTCTTGTCTACTTGTGTGGTTGATGGGATTGTGGTTTCCCACGTGAAAAAATCAATCTGCATAAAGTTTCGTAGTCAAACGTTGGTTAAGCTGCATTTAAAAGTTTACTTAGAAATTTTCAGTCTGGTTTCAAACTGCTAACAGTAATGTTACATAACGAAACTGAAATCAGTTGGCTTTATCATTCGTTTTATAATCGCACTTTATTGATGCGATTATATTTAACATATTGCGCGTATATGTGTATTATACACATATATGCATAGAACGGAACGGTATCATTCATATCCATGTAAATGTGGATTCATATGAAAAATAAAATTAGAGGTAGAAACACTTTGGTATCCACGTGACCGAACCACATGTGCACACAACCAGTTTCACATTTTAAATAATTAATGAACATCGTCCTTTAGATTGCAAGTCCAAAGAAAAATACTTCATATTCTGAAAGAATTACCCAATGTAATAAAAACTTCAATGCAATTTGCGATGTTATACATCTGTTAAATATTAAATACTTCACTTCATCGTTGAACTTTTAGAATTAAAAATCAGTTACAAGACTAAAAACTTCTCTACGTATCGCAACTAATTAAGTTGAATGTTCAGTTATAAATCAACCTCCTCTAAATAAATTATGAAGTCGAGTACTTTCGACATCTAATTTCCGCGAGGAAAAAAATTAGTCTGCATAAGGTCTTTAATCCACTCTGTTTTCATAGTACTGCTAAACAATGTTCAGACACATATCGGTGTTAATTATGACAGAATCCTGAGTATAATAAACCTTCCGTGGCAGTTTAAATTAATCCAATCCAAACTGATTTCGTAAATTATATTATTACATACACTAACTAATATAACAGACTTTATCAATTTAATAATTAAGATCATTTCATTTTAGCATGAAAAGATGATCGATTTAAGATCGATCGTTTCACTTATATTCTGTCGTACAGCAAACTTTAATTGCATGCTTTCAATGAAGCTGCGAATAGTGCGACTTTCTCTGCTGCTCAGCTTTAAGTAATCACATAATGACAACTTGAGCCTTACTGGCACAGAAAAGTTTCGCAAAACGCACTGTAAGAAAGCTGAAACAAGCCGAGTACGTAGAGAAGAAGAACTTGCAGGAACAATCGAAAAGACACTAAACACACAGTGACTGCGAAATCGATAGGAAATAGGTAAAATTAGACTTTACGCAGACAAATATAATGATTGGTAAAGACATTCAGTTCGTCGCGTATCAAAATGTTTATTCTACACATATCATAACTTCCATCATAACTTTCAAAGACAGGTCACTATGTTTTTAAATAAAATACCACATTTTCCCTTTTCGAATAAGAAATCAAAGGAATCATACATTAAAATTCTGGTAATAACAACGGAATGACTAATAGGTAAAAATGTACAAAGTTTTATTTGAGCCACACAATGCAAATTTAAGACCAGAAGTAGCATTAACACCTTCCACAAGATCAAAAATCGCGCAAGGCATTTTACTATCGATTGACCCCTTGACTAGAAAACTTCAAAACACTTGATGAATAATTCACAAGGCCATTTTGCAGGCAAAAGTTACTCATTGACTTGCACAATAGTTTTAATTTTCGGCTACGACCATCGTGTGCTAATGACACGGTGCTCTGACAACGTTTCCTCTCGAACTGTATAAATAATTCAATTGTACAACTTACACGGCCAAACAGCTTCTGTCTTCTGTCCGAAATTACGATCAAATGTAATATAACGCAATGACCTAAGAATAGGCTGCAAAATTTGAAACTAATTTGTAAAGATTCCCTGTTACTACTGACACCCTTAATTTCCATCTTTTTTGACATAGATCCTTGCGCTTTTTGATTTTTTTGACGAAGTTCGTCAGACCTGTCGGGGGTCCGATATTCGCGCGTCATTCGGCGACGTTTTGTTCCGTTATCAGCCCGAAGCCTTATTCGAACTCATTTTTCGAAAGACTATGGAAAAAATAGCACCCACTTTTGGCCGCTGTGTTCCTCCTTCGTCGCTTCCTTTTACAACGCGCCGTTTCTGCCGGGCTTTGTACTCGTTCAACCGCGAACGCCTAATTACGTTTCCCAACGTCTTTCATTTTGCAGTTGCCACGTATTTCGCACGTTTCAACTAGTCGGTACATGCATCCTCAGAATAACGGCTATTGGAATTCCTGCGCGAATCGAAACGCCCCCAATATGTACCACTCGTCGAAATCATTTCAAATTTCTTTTGCGCGAAATATGAACACATTTTACCCGCGAGAGATAAAACATGAATTGGCGTGGCTTTGGCGACAGCTTTTCACGTATTGCGACTCGAGACAAAATCTTTCGCGCTGGATGACATGAAATTGTTTCAAGGACGTTTTTTAAGAAATTCTTCTTTCTCTTAATGAATCTGGTATATCGGAAAGAAAAATTGTGAAAATGGTTTCTACGGGTCACAGAAGTAAGATTTTACAAGAAACTACTAAATATCGATTAAATATTTTAATATTTAGTAAATATTTTGTACAAATGTAGTAAATAATTCGTGCTATTAGGGGGAAAGTACAACAAATGTTTAGTATTATAATTTTTTGAAAAAATTATACGTGTCGTTTAAAAAAGTTATAAAGCTGATAATTCGAGACGAATTGAAGAGGTTTTTCTAGGTTTTTTGTTTGAAAAAGAAATCGCCCCGAGGATTTTGATGTTGAGTTAAATATCAGGGAAAGAAACTGTCTGAATGTACTTGCGAACATGTTAATTGTGGTGCAACGAGCATTTGACCTGCGCAAGAAATGGTATTGTTGAAATTGTACATTTGAATATTTAAAAGCATTATACGTACAAAATCAATGCTCTTTGTTTGCTGTTATTAAATAGCGAAGAACTAGTTTCCTCGTTTAACGCAAAAACATTTCGGTAATACTGGTTTTTGCGAAAGAGTATACAAATGAATTTCTGTTTATTGTTTCGTCGATTGAAATTAGTTTATTCCACCAGTAATTTGATTTTGTTGCGAACGAAAATGAAGAAACAATTTTTCTAGTACGTTAATTATGAACAAATGTACTGATTTGAGAACGTTTAGTAGAAATGAATCTAGAAGTATAGTGACTCTTTCATTGGTTATTCAGGATGTTTTTATTATTTTTCACAACATTTTTACATGTTTTCATTATTCAATTAACGATTATTTCCAAACTTTATGAAAAAGTTTATTCGTCTTTTGATTATATTTTAATTTTATCTCTTTTATATTTTATCTGACTGTTATTATAAATGGAAAACATTTCGACGACAACTGAGGGAAAGAATTATTGAAATTATATTAAACAAGTATATGGTATAGCTGTGTGTAATTATTTGACCTGTTTTAATTTTTTGATTTTCCTATATAATTCCAGTTTTCCTGTAACGCTAATTTAAAACATGTTCTCTTACTTAAAATATTACAACTTAGTAACTTTATAAATATAAATTAATATTCATTAAAAACTGGACTTAGAATGTAGTAGATTTTAATATAAAAATTTAATCAGGTCTGATATGACAAATTTGATTTACGGTCTTATGTTTTTTATAAAATTTAAACGAAATTGGACGTCATGGATATTTTCATTGCACTGTTGATTGTTTAAGGCATATCACCAAACGGTTTACAATCAAATTATAATCTTGCAGCAGTGAACAATATCATCTTTTGCGTGATATATCCCAGTGAGAATAATCTGGTTTTAGACTCTATAATTGATAGCCTCCTTTATACGCTAATTTCAATGAGACCATCGATTTAATGAAATTTGAATTATGACCTGAATTACAACAGATCGATGCTTAGGATAAATAGATTAACTTAAAGATCGTGAAATCAACGAAATGTTTTGCAAGAACGGTTACTTTTTTCGTTCAAGCAAAAACAATTTTAAGAGAGGAGTAATTTAATCGACTATACTTTATGTGATAAAATCCCTGCCAATGGGTAATTTTTAATGTTAACTGCGTAGACTTATGTTTAGATAATCGGAATACCATTAATTGTTTAATAAAAAATAAATGTTTTAAATATTTTTACTCCAGACGAACAAAAATATAGTTTATGGTAGACAAACCGGAATGTGTATTTTGACACTTAACTGTCGTTGAAGTGATTTTTCCACGTGGTCTCCGGTCTAAACATATTTCCACGCTAACATCATTTAGCTTCTCGTTTAATACCAGCTTTCCTGAACCGAATATTTGCACCATCACAGGCTGGTGCAATTCCGTTGTTCGCTTTCGATTAAGATTATGACATTTCTTGCGGCGCAAGTGGTTTTTCCGGAAAAAGTGTCATCCTTTTAATTGAAAAAGACAGTAAAAACTTTAATTTTAGAAAGGAGACTTCCCTGTGGCGGATGTACTCTCGGTTCAATGGCCAATGCGAAAATTGATATTTCCGAAGACACTTTACGAGATTACTTTAATTGGTCCATTCGAAAAAATTTCTTTTTGAACCATCGAATCCTTTAATTTTATAGATTAAAGGTACAAGTTGCATGTGCATTGCATTGAAATATTAATCAGCCTTTGGACAGTCATAAACATTTTTATCGAGCAATATGCAATATATGTGTAGAGCTTGTGAAGTCGATCCGCATATATTTCGAAGGAAACGTAATCATATTTTATGACCGCATCGCAAAAGTACGAGACGGTCAAATTGTATATTTTTATTCGTGTTTAACATGCACTTTTCACGCTTTAATTTGAATTCCAAATTCATATGTTTTGCAAATGTCTCGTGATTACTAAAATTTTTATTTTTTGTAAGATCAAAGCGCATATGCATACATACACAATTTACTTAATCTTTCATGTTATACTAGAAACGATGTTAAACGTAGCAATATCGAATGAAATTTATATTTTTTGTTATCGCGAAACTTCGAAATAAACTATCTAACTGTATGAGTTATGAAAAAAAGTAAACATCGAGTTCTGCCTAGAAATAAAAAAAATGTTGACGATGCATCATGTTTGTCCGCCAATATTTGTTTCTCAGAAGCTTAACGCAGTTTTTTGTTATATTTAACTTAAATGTATTAGATAGTTGTGCATTAATACAAATGTACATTAATACAAATGATAATATTGTTTTGCAATTCGTGCTTCGTAATATATGTACACCCTTGTTTATTTGTACTTAATGCTGAAACTGAATTATGCATTGGCTGATACTTATTAATCTTGTAGTTAATTATAAAATGTGCGACAATGCAGTGGGTTTATATAATATATTTTTATTACATTCATCAATTTGATAAATGAAGTGTGACATAATATTTACTGAAAATGCATAAAAAGCGCCCGGTGAATGATTATTTCGAATCAATATGGTTCACAATTTATAAGGTGAATGATCCAATTAGTAACCACTCAAGTAGACGTCATATACCAATTAGTGAATGACTCGTTATCCATTATATTCTGCAATTTTATATTTTTAAAACAAAACATAAATAAAATTCACAATACGAAACAATATCCCATTAATTAATGTATTTAATCAATCAATTAATTAAGATCCAATTAAGTGTCGAAAACATCTTAAATGATTAAATAAAGAAATATAACCAGTAATTGCAACGTTTATCTCCAATCGGAAAAATAATCTCCCAATGTATCGATGTAAGAGAACTGAAAGTAGTCATACAAGACACTGGAAAATAAGTACACTTCGTTTTACTAACACAGAGAATTCAGTGTAGAATTCAATGTTCTATTTAACGATTTATAACGGATGGAACTATCTTCTATAAGAGAACCCATAATTTTCTTTATATTTGACTAATTTAATTACATAGAATTTGATTGCACCAACATGAATACATGAATTTCATATAATAAAATGGTCATTCCCATCTTCCCCGATAAATTTTTTATGTTCATTCTCATTTCATCTTGGAGTGCAACATATGTAGTGCAACATTGGAGTAAAGTGCGAAATATTTCATTGACCGTTCCGAGAGAATAATTTATTTAACGTTTTCATGTCCTTTTTTTACTCATATATTTTTTATTGGAAACGTCACTTATTTTGAATATGTTTCGGCGCCTATGAAATTCAGTCTGACAATGGATAATTTTTAAGACTGGAGTAACGTTGTCGAAGGAAGGATGATAAATTAAAATATCAGTGCAGTTAATAAATGCCCTTAATTTTGAATCGCAATATAGAAAATTCGACCTTTTCAATTTATAAATTTAAATATCATAGTGTTTTTTCGACATGAAAAATATTATAAAAAATGCCAATCTTATAACCATCAAGAGTTTTAGACATGATCTCGATCAAAAAACTTACCACTTCACACAAATATCATTTCCCGTATGAGATTCCGAAAGATAAATATAATCTCGTTACACAACTTGCGATAACACTCCATGAGATAACGTACATCCCCTGTTACCACTACAGCAATATTGGACCAATTGTAAATTCCTACACCGACAAAAAATATATTGCAGTTTATACTAAAAACATTCCAATGAGTCGTTCTTCTATTTGAATAAAAATACTTTCGTTTGACGGTATGACAAGACTCTTCGCTAGAAACAATTCCGTACAACTAACCAGAAATGTTGCAACAAAGTGTCTTCGTTCGTAAAGTAAAAGTCGTGAATTCATAGTTACATTCCGGTACCATAAAATTTGAAGATCAGAATCACAATTCATGCACAGTCACGAAAAAGCAATTTCAACTTTGAAATGTAACAAAGGCATGAGTTTTGCGAAAATAAATTACACTTACCTAAACAGACCTCCTGTTCGAGCGTAACAAAATATTTCTTTGTTCCCTTCAAATTTCCCGTCAATCGTAGCCGTGTTTTCAATTCCACGCCTACGATGCATCACAGCGCATTACGAAGACTCGACTTTTAGACGACCAATGAAACCACCGACGTTGTACGTCTGCAAACCGCTCTATGGGAGTAGCTAATGACATTAATTTACTAACTCCAACTTATATTATTAACATTTTCCGCCGCACGACTTGCAGTGAAACTGATTTGTTTTCTCGTTGCTGAGCACAAAATTCGAACTTATTTCGAACAAATCAATTTTTTATGTGCCCAGCAAGGGCAAATAAAATTAAGCTGACATGATGGATGTTACACCACTGAAATATTAATAATGTAAGTTGGAGTTTATAAATTATTATCGCTACGCCATCCCGCGCAAAATTATATTATTAACGGTTTTGCGGAATAGTTTCAGAAAAAGCGTGACAACGAACGAACATCCCAGTGTCTTGAGCAAAGCCACTTGTTGTTATATACTGATTTAACAGAACACTACGATTACGCTCAAAGTTCACTGTTACACAAAGAGACAAGTAGAGTAAATATTCCGGAAGAACGAAAATCGTAGTGTACGGACTGAAATGTAAATAACTGAAATACAATGAACAGAACAATACGATATCGACCGTTAATTTAAACATTGGGAAAATAAAGTTCAAGGTGAGAAATGTATTTCAAGTTTGCCACAGTGGTTGAGTTACCAAACCAAAAAGAATGAGAAGAAAAAGATGTGTTTTCATAAATATCTACGGTTTTGTAGGCAACTGGGTAATGGGAACAGATTATGTTATATCACATCATCATCCCTTGTAAAAATGGAAAGTTTGAAAATGACTGGGAAAGTCGGAAATTAAAGTCTCAAACATGTCTGAAAGGTCATTTTTTGATACATTTTCATACCATTTCAGATGTTTTCAGAATGTTCCAGACAACTCTTTCAATATAATTATTATATTTTTTCTATACACGTAAAAACAAGAAAAGTCTGATAAAATAAACGAAAAAATCGTACAAAATCTAAAACAATGTCAAAAATGGGACCTTTCAGACTTTTTGTTCATACTTTCATGTCAGACTTTTTCAAACCTTTTTCAAAGTTTCAATATCTACAAGGGATGAAATACGATTTTTAACAATGTAATAGTTTTATTAAAATGCAGTGTATCTTAAAAACCTGAAGATCTCCATTAGGATACATTTTCCAAAAAAATGGTATCCTCTGGTATTGGATACTTGGCAAACGTCCAATGTTTAATCTAAAGAAAGCCCGGTACGTAGCATTACAATGCGTGGAGTTTTACTATGTGCGTGAAAGAATCGCAGAACATTGATTCCGCCCGTACGTTAAAGAGAATGACTCACAAACAGCATGCAGTCGGAATAAAGTTTAAATACATTTTTCGAGGGCCGTCCAGCTTTTTACAAAACTTTGCTGTTTTCCGATCAGACTATCCGTCATGTCTGACGAAACGATTCCGTAACTACGTAAATTCTTGCAAAATCGCGCGGTGCTCATATTTTTACAACTACACTCGACGGGCTCAGTTTTTGGGGTTCTCGATTTCAACGTCAAACGTTCCGAAACTTTGAACTTAAAGCACCCAGTCGAAAATAAACTTGCGTGCGCAAATAAAAGTTGGCGAACACATAAAACAAAACCTTTTATCCCGCGCGACGCTAAAAATTCTTATTTCATCAGCGAGTTTTAATGATCAATCCTTGAGCACCTTTTAATAACAATTCCATTCAAACGCTCCTTTTAACGACACCGAAAACAATGTATTGACCTCATTAAAATCGTATAAGTATGAGACTGTCGGAGTAATGAAATCAGTGCGCGATCGCGGAAAGAGTATGGCACATCATCGTCTTTAAAGTTTTACAGAACACGAAAAGAGTACAAACATAACGGAAAATAAGCAAAAAGGGAGAAAAACTAAAAAGCTTCTAACGAGCCTGTCTGACATGTGCGAGTACAGCGCGAACTCGTTCGTTCGACGAGTAACCGCTTCGTGGCGGCGCTTACGTCGTTTTCCTCTTTCCTCCGTCTCTCTCATTTTCTCTTAGCGCGGTTGTTGCCCGGCTTCCCCAGAACCCTCTGTTTTTGCTCTCCAAGTTCCATCATCGGCCCACAAAACAACAGAGTCTGCTACTACTCTCGCGGCCACGAAGCGTGCCATTGAGCGCGGTGTAATATGTCAGCGGAGAATGACGTATGAAATAGAGCAGACCCGCGAAAGCGCAGAAGGAGCCGAAAAACTTAAGAAATCATTTTATTACTCCCTTAACACGCGTCGTCAAAGCAACGATCCATTCCAAGGAAGCTTTAGCGTAGCGGAAATGCACGATCACGCGAGAATCGAGCAATTACTTTTGCTTCTTGCACTTAAAGGGGACATGCGACCGAAAACTGACGAAAAGTGCAACAAAATTGGAAAACAATTCTATTGCACTTTTTCAATCTTTGAATTGTCCTCTTTTATGCGACGTAATTGAAATTTCAAAATCCATTTGAAACCGGTTCAAATGCTCAGGAGCAATTTGAAAGTGGCCCTTTCTAAGCCTTTTTAGCAACTAAATATGTTTATTACAGGTATTAGTGAAAAGTTTTACATAACTGTTATCTAATGATCGAGCAAACTTATACTACTAGAAGTTATAGAAATTAATTGTACATAAGTGATTTTTGTCATTTGGATTGCGTCCCCGTACAAATGTAATACAGTTTCGGACTGAACGATGGGCGTTCCGATAAATCATTGACGAAAAAGTATTAATTACTATTCGCTAATTAACTGTTTCTTCGCAGAGATTCAGGTGTTCATATTTCTTAATAATTGCACGCCGTGATTTAGAAGATATTAATGATTTATTGCGCAACCCGCCGATGTAAGTACAGTTTTGGGGAAAAGGGGTATATAACTGACATTATATAATGGTAAAACAGTAACTGAACTTTCTTATCAATCAGTGTAGCATGAAACAAGTACGAAATGAGATATTATTGCGATGAATGTGGTATAGACGGAGATGTTTATTTTGATTCATGAAGGCATATTTTGCCAACAGTGGTTAAACCGATCAAGTATTTGGATTTATCGAAATAT
This sequence comes from Ceratoteleas bidentatus, assembly GCA_022817645.1. NCBI lineage: Eukaryota > Metazoa > Arthropoda > Insecta > Hymenoptera > Scelionidae > Ceratoteleas > Ceratoteleas bidentatus. Next base: position 27,266 of record JABFPB010000103.1, read on the forward strand.
TGAAATTTCTTCGCTTATAGAAATAAACTCAGTAGAATCAACCAATAATGTATCTGCCCAGTTTTATTAAATCATTCATTTAATGGTGTGGGATTTTCCTAGGAATTTATATTAAACATATGTTAATACAAATGTAGAAAGAGGAAAAGAAATTTCAGACGAGTTTCAATAAAGTTACCAGTAATAAATATATGTCAACGAAGTGTTGTAATAAGTTATTTTATTCAACAACCTTGTACATTTGATACGGAAATGGTTTCACAAATCCTGTGTGTTATATTAAATTTAGCAAACTAAATAAAATTACAATGCTGTACAGTGACTATCTAGTTGAAATGTTGTACTTAATTTTACAATAGCTGAATCAGATCCCTACATTAATTATCGATAGTGCCAGTGAGATAATCACAGTAAAATTTGTTCTGAGAAAAATCGTTAAATGAGAACTGTGATTATAATTAAATCGTCAGAATCGAATAGTAGGTCAATTTGACAGTTTCTTTATTAACAATAAATAAGGAAGAAAAATTATATTATTCAAATCTTAAAAACCACTTCATTATTTGAAAGCATTAATTACAATAATGATTTCCCAAAGAAGTTTTATTCTGAATGGAAACTTTAGAGAATACTCAGAGTAATTGAACTATAATTCGTTAGGACAGACATCTAAGTAATACGAATAAGTTAAGAATGAATAAAAGACACTGGATTTTAAAATGTAATTATTTTTCATGGTTTTAAAATGTCAAACTAAATGTTTATAATTTGCTTCAACAAACTACGTTGTTTTTCCTTTTTTTTTCAGTTTTTCGATATTCATTGAATACACAACCAAAACATGGAATATCAATTACGTTGAGTAATTTACAATCGATTGAAAACAACACCATCGGATCAAATGCTAAACTTAAAAATAAACAATGAGTTTTAAACTGAGAAATTAATAAAACCATCGATCGGTAAAAATATAATAAAATTTCGTTCAGTTCAGAACTAGTGAATGTTTTTTATTTTAAATTTGTTAGCACAAACTTATAGTTCTATAATTTCAAAGAAAACTGAGGATCTGAATAGGTTGATATCATTTATGTAATATTAAATGTAATATTAAAATTTTAATTGTAATGTTTTCAGGTTCTCAGCAAGATTGGTTAATTTTCATACTTGAAAATTAACCAAAATTCAACCAAAATTCATTATTGCATAACGTTGCATAAAAACAATGTTATGCAAAGAAAATAATAATTTCTTTGAAATAATAAAATCCACAAAAATGCGAAACCTGACTTTTAAATTGCAATCGTGTTAGTGAATGACCATTACCAAGCATGTATGTGCGACGCTAACACAGTGACGAGTAGAACTGCTTCGCAAGGCGTGGAGTAAAATTTATAGAATTGCAACGACTCCGCGTAAACTCTGGCATTAATGTACAATCATTGTAACTGTTATGTCGAGGATTTTGTGATATTTCACGATGTAATCATGACAAATATTAACGTTTAAGCGATAAACTTAATTTGACAAAAATGCATTGTACCAATCGGCATTATAGGTACTTCGAAAATAATTGTTTTATAATACTTTCGTCAATAGTAAGGCATATTTTATCGTCACACTCCACACCTAAGAGCCAACTTTAAAATACTGTAGAAGGGATTTACTTCGATTTAAGGACATAACTTCCCTCAATAGACATACTCTTTTTACCACCATTAACAACAACAATGTATATAGGTTGAATTCTTTTCCCACTGAATTCAAGCATTGTATGCTCGGAAAATATTACCTTTTAGAGGTATTAAAATCAAGCGTACCTACAACGCTTTTAATTTATTAAATGTAAGTAGAAAATTATTCGCAGTTTATCGTGAAGGATTACACAGGGAAGTGTTGAGAAATTGAATACTGGGAGTGAAATGTTAAATAAGCTGCAGTATAAAAATATTTATTCGCATTTTTGAACACTTGAAACAGCTCTAAGGGAACACAAAACTTTAAACTTTTTATAAAAGTTTAAAATGTTCTGAGAAGGTTTAAAACGTTTAAAGAACGTTTTGTCCCATTGGGGGAGTATCTGTCACAACACTTTTTACATAGGAGCCAATTTTTCTTCCTTTTATAAGTGAAATGCGTTGTTGGATTATAAATATTTTAATAATGAAAAAATTACTAAAGTACAGTTCAACTTAAAAATTTTTTATACACATTTTTAAATGGATTACAAAAGGAAGGCTATGTCATGAAAAAACCTGCAATAAACGTTTAATTTTCAACTAAATGAACAAAAATGAAACATTTTCGTAGGTGTCGATGTTAATAAAGTAAATATCTTTCGTTAAATATTACTTAACGACGACGAAAACTTAAGTGCGAATTCATATTCAACGCACGTAATTACCTTTAAAGCATTAAAAATTAATATAACTGATTTTTATGCTTTTTGGTACATAAAAGAGTATTTACCTCGTTAAAGTGCAAGTTTCTGCTTAAAATGTAAAAATCCGTACTTTACGCACACATAACTATGTTTAAACGCTAGTTCTAAAAGGCTATAATGTTTATAATTATTTGCCCCGTTAATTCAGTCGATTAACAAAAAACCCCTCATTTCAACCGGTTTCATGACTGCATACTAATTAGTTGACTGCATACCAATCTATTAAATAAAACATTATTCAATGCAAATGTAGAATGGACAAATAGATTGTACAGGAATTTTCTTGATAAACAAATTTGCTGATAGCTTCCAGAAAGCTACGACAATAACATTATTTAATTATCGATTTCATTATCGTACATATATTTTTTTCTGAATCCACTCGACGAAGTATTTATATGCAAACATTATACGTTATAGGTCAACTCGGTACAAATGACTTTGACAAGTTACTAAATTGTTCATTCTATATTCGGTGTCTCCTATACGTTCGGTGACGCTGTGAAAGTAAAAAAGCCGCCGGAGCCATTTTGCAATATTCCAAACGATTGCACTAAAGACGTGCAATTTTGGTTAAAAAGTAAATTCATTCCTCTTACGCGAAATTTCGCCCTTTTTATCCGTAATAATTTATATTGGAAAACGCATTAATCTCTGACGAAGAACTCGTTAGAATTTAGATACGAACAATATCAACTTATAACATTGGTGTCATCAATGTTATTAATGCAAATGGCCATATCGTTGCAAACGTTGTCAGCATTAATCATTATTTGCGGTCGTAGGAACTACCGGTGGTTAATGATGCAGGTTGCGAACCGTTCTAATACATTTCCTTGTAATTTATACTTAACTTAATATAAACTTGTTACTTTCCGCAAAGGCCACTAAATTTCCGAAAAATTGCAGCCCCGAATTAAAAGAGCTCAAAAGTTTTACGTGCACTTTTTACAGCGCATACAAAAATCACATTTACATTCGCTGTAAACTGTTTGCTCATTCCGGCATCGTTTTGCGTTTTGTGCAGTGTAATTGAACTTTAATGATAGCTCTGAGAAATCAGTGATACAGCGTTAATTGCATCAGACTATAGCCACTCTCGTGGCAGCTTTAACATCAGACGATGCGGAACGGATTTCTTCGTCGTGAGATTCACTTTCAAGAATTCTCAAGGAGTGCAAATATTTGTGTGACGAAATTGTTAGTGCGCAAATTTGCCCGATAAGAGACAAGATTTCATAAAGCGTTTCAAAGCGAGACAGTTGCCATTTTTAACGAAACATAAGCATTCGTTGTTTGCGTATTACTTGCTCCTTAGAAGTACAACTTAAATAGAAACTGGATTAGTGTCTACGTGGCACTGACGAAAGTAACTGCGACTAATTCCCGACTAGAGCCGTAATCGCTTATTATAGCTACGATTGTGCGTTTTAATTAAAGCATTAAATGGATGTACCATGAATAAATGTTAAGAACGAATGCCAAGATTTTTACAGCTTTATTAATAACGCGACTATTTGTTTGAAAAAGGATCGAAAGTTCGATTAAACTTTAGGACGCTTTCATTGATAAGCGATAGAAATGTTGAGGATTTGTGAGCGCAATTCTGCCGCGATGCGCCATAAATGTATAAGACGGTTGATTCAGTTATTTTGAAGCATTGAATCAAAATTCCGCTTTGCTGTTTATAATTGAACACCAGCGTTCCAAGATCTCATTGGAATGTATTGAATAATGCTTCGAATAAGGGGCTTCTATTGTTGTTATGATTGTTACAAAAAATTTAAGGTAATTAACGATGAGAAATCGAAAATTCTCGATATTTTATGGGAAAATAAAAAACGTAATATAAAAATTTCGGCTGTTTATTTTTGCAATACCATTTTATTTTCCTTTTCCTTTATAAAGTAAATTAAAACAGTTTATCACATGGTACTCTTGCATGATGTTACCTCCGTAACAAAATACATTATGGTAATTTTTATAATATGAGTAGATGCGCGAAGAATATCAGAAAATGCAGTTCAACCGTTATATATTGTAAAGGGTTCAGTCAGATTTATTTGTGTACTGAGAGGAAATGTAAGCTGACATTTATAGTTTTGACAAATTATTATTTTTATAACACGAGTTTGCAAATGCGAAGGACAAACTGGTATGAAAAACTTGTTTACTCAGTCAAATGAAATCAAATATTATAAACGTCATACAGATCAAAATGTGCAAATATAACATTTTTCGTTTAACTTTTTGAAAGAGATTAAACAGAGTAGTAAATTATTGCCGTAAAGTGGCATCTTCTAAAACGCCGTAACAGTTTCGCGCGAAACATCATTTTGCTAATAAAGCTATTTCATAATTGAATAATAACACCGTCGTTTTAAATTATAAATTATAATAGAAGTCAAGCGGAAGCGTACATCGGCTTATTTGCTAGGCGTTATAGCTACATGCAATTGCATAGTCTTATATGAAAGGAAAGCTCATTTATTTCAAAATTATTACATTCTACACAAAACTATTACATTCTAAATGTACGTATTACATTGAAAATGTCTTTGAACAAAATGATTTTAATGGAATAACTTGTATTAAATCAGTAGTCTAAAAAAATTTTAAAACGATGCATTGGGTAAAAAATAATTGCATTGGGTCAACCATTAAAATTTAAACTAAATTTTAAACATTCATTAATATCTATTGCTTAAAGATATTTATTTTTTTTTGCAACATAAACTTATAACATAATTTATAATTACAATGTGAAACTTATAATACGCAACAATTTCAGACCATAATTTATTGGACAAATTTTATATGAATCATTATCAGTGTATCGGTACTACTATGAATCAACACTATATTTATTATGTCGTTTAAATTCAACTGATTAATAGTCTGAGATAGTTTACAAAAGGTAAATTTTTTATAGTCATAATGACACCACAAAATGCATATTGGTGTCAGTTTACAAAGTCACCGCAGTGTCTTTTGCCTAGCGTGCAGTACATAATATATCACCGAGAACTCAAATACAAAGTGCGCCTCTATGTACAAATCTAAATTATTTCAATAAAACAAGGACATTAAATGACTTTCATTGTGCTCTCTATTCAATTACGTCAGTCAAATTTCACGAACTTGGAGTCTTGAACCAAGTTAAACACTAAATACATTAAAATTGTTTGAAATTCATAGTAATATATACTCTCATAAGCACAACATATTTATAAACTTATATACATTATTATATATTATAATAAATATATTTGTTATAAACTGTCAATTAATACATAATCATTAAATAGTTATATTTATGAAAGTATTGCTCGTTCTTATTAATTTTTTAAATATGCCATCGACTGAATATAGTAGAAACAATTTTTTTAGAAATATAGTGGAAAAGCCCCGATAAAATTATATTTTCACTGATTCGTAAAAAAAATCATTTAAATTGAAAATCCCATTTGTTCCACTTTCACCACTGAATCGAAATACATCCTAGCAAAAAATTGGAATATAATACAAATGGAACAATGTAAACGTTACCTACAATATAAAAATACGACGCATTCTTTTTGAATATCATACTTCCATGTAAAACTGATATCTTACCGTAAATTCAATTACCTTAGCTTCCCCATTTCAATTAGAGTTCCCGGAATGGCAATGATCAAACTTCGAGTGCTCTTCATAAAAGCAGACGAATAATTCAAATATTGTCATGTTTGAGAAAAAGGCATAGCAAAACCAAATATGCTGCAACTTAGATTAGCCCTAAAAAGATCGTAAATAATCGTTCAGACACAAACGCCGACTTTAATTAGTTAGAACGATTTAACTTGCGGGTCGGAACTTTTTGTAATTACGAATTTTTTCCCCAGAGTCAAAGGTTATCCTGATGAAAAGTTATTCCAGTTTAATGCGCAACTTTTTTAATAACACGACCCCGTAATTTTCGAGTCATAAAAACGTTTACGAGTCATCGGACGCGTTGACTACGGCAATTGTTGCAATTAAATTGTAATATCAACAATTGGAAAAGTTGAGACACCGGATCTGACAAACACACAACACGGAAACCTGAATACGGAAGGAAAACAATTTCCCGAGTTCGAGTTGTACACGTCGTATATCGGATCCAGCGAGCAAATAAGAAAGAATTAAATCGCTCAGAGACTGACAGAAACCTGGAAGAACCTCGGTGTCGTAGTTTCAACCCTAAGATTAGGGTGAAGCTGCGGAAACCACATGGGACTTTATTGCGTATGAAGTCCTTCGGATCACATATTTCACCGTCTTTGACGTCACCAGGATGAATGTTTACACAATTATTTGTCAAGGAAGGAATAATCCCCTGGGAATCATTAGGGCTAACACGAGCCTTCACAGCAAAAGTTATTGGCCAATATATAATATATCAAACGTTCATTAGGTATAAATTACGAGATTATAAATAACAGCATTACCAATGTCTGTTTTCTCGATTACAAATTCAAAAGTATTTGACATTTATTGCAATTTATTGCTTAATATACAATATTAAGAGTTCGTGAAATTTCCAACTTTTGCAAGAAGTAATAAACTGGCAAAAATTGCGGGGGCTTTATGGTAAGAAAACGTTTACAACAGAAACATTGTTAACAAAGTTCAACAACGTGAAAATATCATTTCACAATTGCGACGGTATCGTGAAATTAAAAGACGACATTCCTTAGATGCAATGTTTATTCTACAAAATGTGACGAAATAATGCAGAGCCTTCAAAAACCTGACCTAATTCGTATTGCGTCGCAAAATACAACGGTATTAAGTTTAATATTGTATGTAACAGTCTGTGTGGCCGTAAATATTTTCCAGGCATATTTTTACGCGGTAATCCATGTTATGTTTAATTGAAATGATTAAGAACCTGCAGTAAAAGTGTATTTCGCTAGACCTGTTTCAGATTAAAAAAGCGTATTAAGCATTCAGGCTTAATGGAAAAAACTGGCGCGAATAAAACTGCGGCTTTTTGGCTTGTAGTCCTTTGCCGTCCAACATATCATAATTCAGACGCCTTTTGATCCGATGATTCGATTCTCGGGCCATTAACTTGGGATTATTTGCACAATTGAGAATTCCAAATCAGTGATATTTCGTAAATGTTGATAGACTTTTAATTTCGAAGCAGCCAATTTCACTGCGCCGCGTTACGGGCAAATAAAGTCAATATCGGCTTGCACCGATTACAACGTTGGCACGAATAAATCCGAGCCACTTGAAATATCTAGGAAAAATTTAAATACGATCGACAAAGGTCAGACCACCGCAAAATTACTACCTGAGGCAACCAGTTCAAGTAATTTGACAGAATTATTCGAACGACGTAACCTTTTCGTTGGACGTATACGTAGAATGCGTTTTTATATTAAAAAAGGGCAAATCTTAGTTTAAATGCAAGTACGCTTGTAACGTCAAAATAACATGTTGCGATTCTTAAACTGCATAAATATACATTTTATGAAAGCTGAACTTGTCAGCATAATCCATGATAAGCAGGTAATCATTTTTTAAACTGTGACTTGTTAAAATCCAGTGACGTAGTAGAAATTGCAGAACATTTTCTTATTACTTCAAATGCTTAAATACGGATTCAGAGGATTCCTCGTCGTTATCCGTGTACCATTTGTCATTTTTTTCCAAAACAAAAAAGAGTAATTACGTATATCTAAGTTTTAACGATCACATACGAATGAGTGATCCTTCATTCCCGCTTTTGTAAATCGGATAAAAACTTTATCGTATTTGCATTATTCATCTCGTGCGAAACGAGTCAAACAGAAAAATAAAATACAGAAACAAATTCTACAAATTCTATCTATAAAAATTCTATTTGATCTATGTTTGTTTACTGAATGTTTAATTGAAAATAAATGTATAATCAAAAACGTGTTTTGCTTTTTCATTTCAAATGTTATTTTTTCAGTTGAAAAGATCAAAAACGTACGAGAGAACAAAAATTAGCGTTCAATATTGAAAGATCATTCGTTTACCCGTGCTTCGAATATATTCACATGAACATGTTTATTGTATTCGTAACATCGAAATCGTTTCATTATGGCAAACCCAGTGTTTCCAATTAAAGCGACCATTATTCCACGAATACATTATCCACTGCAAAAATTGGTGTGCAGCATTTAAATAATAAAATTGCCAATCCATTGTTACAAGTAACAAATGAGGCTTCATTTACTTTGCTAATATTTTCAGAAATGATTTTCGCCCATTTTGTTTACGATTTTTTATGTCGTATTACGTCACGTTACGGTCACGTTCAAATTAATTCATAATAACAATTTTAGGAAGTACTATGGCTACCTAAAATTGAAACGCAAAATTGAATAATGAACTAGGCATTGGTATCCAGACATATCACATTAATCTACATTTTGTTTGCAAAGTTATAGCAATTTTGGCCATTTTATTTGTGAGGCAATCCGCATTGAAAAAATATATGTTAAATTTAATATTAAAATTAACATTAACATAAATTTAATATTATATCTAACATACAAAACTCAACTCCTATTTAATTTAATATTAATATCAAATTTCATATTAAATTTAATATGAAATTTAATATTAAATTTAATGTGAAATTTAATATTAAATTGTGTACTTGGTCCTGCTGAATATATTGAATATTAGATTTCATATTGATTTTCTTATTAAATTGGGGCTCAATTTTGTATATCAGATTTAAAATTAAATTTAATATCAAATTTAATATTATATTTTTTTCAGTAGGAATTAATTTAAAGGAGACAGGAATAGCTATATTATTTTATGCATTTTTACAAATATCTGTGCTATTACCTAAAAAACTCATATATCGTTGTATAAATTATAGGGATCGAACAGATAAAAAAAATATCAAAATTGACCATTTCATTCTCGAGTAACTATATATTTAATAGCAACTCAATGCTGTATTTTGAAGGTTCCAAATTGCAAATAATTTCATTATTCTGCAAAATATACTAAATTTTCAGTAATACAAGCATTTGTCACACATAATTAAAACATAACACTTTTTACCATTTTTTAATAATAAAAAAATATTTAAATTACCAAAAAATATCACCTACTTGTTCTAGAAACGTAACGTAATCGAGAATTAAAACAAAATTTCAATTAGCACCTAAAAATTCTTCACTTAGCGATAGAACTACCTTAAATCGTAAATACACCGTGAGTTTTATCGTGAACTCAGAAAAAGTCGTAATATTTCAGCAGTGCGCATACCATTTAGCATAGACTTGTTTTGTGTGTTTGAACAAGTAGGGTCAAGCCGGATCATCTGTTTAACGTGAAAAAGGTTTCCCACTCAGACCGGTTAGCATAGCCGCGTACGTGATGCCCGTGTGACCGCGAGCGAATGTCAGTTTTCAATAATTATTGACAAAGCTCAGAGCTTCCGCCGAACGCTCCGCGAAAGTTGTCCAAATCGAGTCGCAAGTTGATATAAGTGGTGTTCGAAAATCGGAGCGTCTGCTGCGCTGAAATATTCTTCTCACACGAACGACCCTCGTGTAAACGCGAATTAACGAACCGACAAATGATTTTCGTTTGCGGATTAAGCGACTCGAGGTTTCCGAACTACGCGCGTGACCCTAATGACAGACTTTGTCAGTTAATTTCGCATTGAATAACAAGAGATCAGCGAAAATTTGTTAATTTCTGTCGGAAATCAAAACGCGTATGTGAGATGAATAATACACGAATTGTGAATAGCTGCGAACCATGATTTTAGAATCGCTGATTTCAGGCGAGTTCTGCTGAATTTGACAAGTGCATTTATGAATGATAAGTTTCTGCAGAGGATGACCATATCCTAGCAACAGTTAAATTTGATGCGTCGTATTAATAACCAGGCGAGTGTTGAGTTCAAGCAAACTGACTGCAGTGAGGTATAGTGCGTTTCATAACCCACACGTGGAAGGCTGGTAAGGCTTAACGAAACGAAAAGGCAAACATGTCACGGTTCCTTTGTACAGCCAGGACATGGACACTTGATCTGGACCACAACAGATTGTGATCGAGTAAGGCGTATTTCACGTCCAAGACGTATGTAAACCTTCTCTGCCGGGGTATGAGATGAGAGAAAAAACATGAAATTACATTAAAAATCTCTAAAAATTAAAATTATAATAAAATTTTTTATCAATACTATTATATATTAACACTCAAAAATTAAGTTAATTAAATTAATACACTCAGAAAAGTAACTCAACACCTCAGAAAAATAACTATCTGCATCGGACAGCAAATAAGCATTCATTATTTCCGAACAAATGTTTATTTAGCTCAATTAACAAAACCAACAAAAAAGAATTTATTTGAGATAACTAAATCATCATACTGGGTGTATCGTTCCATCATTTTGGTCACTGAATATAGATCCAAACATTGTTATTTGTTATTTGTTACAACGGATAGACGGTTTAATTTTATCCATTTTTTTCACTCTAAAAACGGGTATATCGTTAGTCTGCCATAGACATTACATTTTTATTCTTGTCAGATTTTGCAGTATAGAAATGTACAGTTATAAACTGACAACGAGAGAAAATATTTCACGAAATAAAACTTTTTATACGAATATTTGAATGTCTGCGCTAAGACAATTTTTAGACATTAGAACAATCATTTTATATAACTTGTTTCACTCAGAAAATAAAAAAGGGAATTTTTTATTTTGTTACAAGTAAAATTTATTTGACCATTGCAATGAAAGTCAGCTCCATTCAAGTGTGAAGTGGGATGCATAGTGTCTTTTACCTTCGGACACGTTATTTGATTATTTATATTTATGTAATTTCACAAGGGAAACGACTTACCTCGTAATTATTAATGCTTTAATGTGACCCAAAGTTTGGAGAGACACCTATTAATTTAATTATACTGTTAACGAAAACTTTAGATGTACGTTATTCACAATTTTTTCCGATTTAAAAATATTCGGAGAACATTTCGACTGATACACATTTTCACATTTAGTTTGTGTTTTGTTCCTATTATAAATAAATGATAAATATGACAAATGATAAACAAAACGCATTTGTATTAGCTCGCACTCTAACGACAAAGATTATAATTTTTTTTTATTATCATTTTTCTCAGTTTATTAATAAATTATTCGATATTCATATAAGATACTGACCACAGTGAGATTATGTGTACATATAAGACATTGTAGAAACAAACTTATTTATCATAAGAACGTTGGCACACTGATTGAAACCTACATTTTTGTCTTGATTTTGAGATTTAAAAATTCGAAGTTTATAATACATTTTCACTTTGTAACGTATGTATGAATGTTAAAAAAAACATCTATAAATATGAAATAATTAATCTATAAATATGAAATCTCACCTTGGTCAGTTAATAAATATTAAGTAATTTGCTAATATATTAAGAGAAATTACTTTTGGCGCGAAATCGCCAATTTAAACTTCGACTTTCGGTTGAACATCGCCTCAAGTCTAATTAACTTCTTCTTCTAATATCCCTCACAGAGAAAGTTCGACCCAAACATAACCTTCTCATCTTTATGAATAAAACATGGCTTCTTTCGAGCGATGAACCTAACTTTCATGTTATTGGTTCATGTATAAAAGCAACAAATTTAATACCTGCTATTTTACAGTAAAAAATAATAGGTTTGTTGCTATAATAGATGGCAAGTGTTGTAAAAAATCGTATTTCTTACTACAGATTATATATAAATCTTATCGCATAAAACATAAACTTATGATCCAGATTTGCGAAAAAATATTGTTTATCAATTGCAATATCACATATATTTAATATTTTCAAAATAATGTTATTATTCATCATAACTGGCTTAAAATTATTCAATAGGTTCCCAGTGCACTCGTATACAAATAACGCTGTCGTGTGAAGATACCGTTACATTCGAGTTGACGTAGTTGGATTGCTTCGTAAAAAATATCCTGCGTATAAACATTCATCTATTCAGTCAAACCGAGCGCTTTCATGAGTGTAACTAATTTTGGGGGTGATAACTATAAATTACAGTTGATACAAAGTTTACGTTACAGTTACCAAAACTTACCGTTAAGTTACGACAACTGTCAACAGCTCTGTAAGCTGTTTCCAAGTGAGCGAAAGGATGTATTTATTGAACTTTACCACAGTTGGACTATTTCAAAATCAATTGCAAAGATTTTTAAACCAATCTGACATAATCCGAAAAAAGTAACGCTCGTACGATGACAGCCCTTTTCCGTCAGATCAATAAATAAGATATATATTTAATCTCGACCATCTTCTAATGACATTTTTTTCAATAGTACATTTAAAAAATGTAGCGTCATATTAATGAAAAGTCTTGAAACTAAATTCTTATAATTTATATTATTTTAATATTTTTGTATTTCACAAGTACATAAACATGTAAGATCAATTAACAGTTATTGATTATCGAAAATTCGTGTTTAATTAAAAGTGTTGTTTACCAGTTTACCTATAAGTTTAAAGGGAAATCTCGGTAAAGATAATGTTACTGTTATTTATTAATTTAACTGACTGATTGCTAATAAAGATGTTTTATTACATTCAATTACAGATAACGCAATGAACTGACGGAAAAATAAATTTACGCAAAAATATTTCCACTAATAAATAAAAAGATGCAATCGCCCATTAACACCTGAGGATGCTTCCATCCATATTTTGATACAAACATCGTTTAATATTTTAATGCGTAATACAACATACGGTATACACAAAACATTTCGTGAACATCATTTTATATGTTTTATTTATCTTGAATATTTGTAATGACAATGTGAAAATACGTGAAAATCAGTCCACTGCATTATTCAGGAATAATGTCTGATAAATAAACACGTTTTTGTAAATAAATCTCTTTTTGTGCCTGTTCTCAATATAAGCAAAAATGACTGTTTTTGCACCGAATGAAAAAGATTTAAAACTTGCTATAGGGCGAGTTTTAAATCTTTTTCATTATGGACCTACAGATAATGTAGGATCTCCAGGTCCAGACAGGTCGCAAATCCAAACTAAAATGTTTGTTGAATTACCTTGACTAGTTCTGTGAACATAACACAGGGGCCACGTGTTGTTTGCGAAACTATTATAACTGTAGCGCGCGAACTACAAATGTTGTAATACGTGTCTATTCATCATTCCAACAAATACTTGGTGTTTACTCAACGTACATATTGATAGTTATAAAATATCTTATAATCAATTACATAACGGTGTGAAACCGTTATGTCTAATGCACTGTTTTTTAATTCAGTGGAAGTAACTTCCACTTTCTGTTATTTTACAATCGACTTTTTAGATTTGAAAACGTCACAGACTTAATACTTTGAATTGAAACGTGTCAATAAGATGAATAATATTCCGAGGATTTAATCATTGCGCGACGAAACTGTCCGTAGAAACATCAATCACTAAAAAGACACGGTTTGCGTTTACTACATGCTTGCCTGTGAAATTCACAGATCACGGCTCCAAGTGCGGCGTCAAAGAGAAAATGTTCGTATTCCTTATAAACAGCACATTTGAAACAAACCGAACTGTAAGACCGAAATTTTTTACCTTGTGGTTTACTTCACTTCCATCGTCTTTATCAATTTTATTCGTGTAAAAATCACTGGAAACTGCCACAACTTGAATGTAATGACGTGCTTCTAATTATCTGCAAGCCATTTCATTAACCGAATGCATTTCAATTTTGATTACATTTATTCGCTAGTCACGTAACCGTGCACTTGTTTTTCAATAAAATATTCCCATTTAAACTGCCACTCTAATCTTGTTTTAAAAATGCGTTCTGTAGATTATGCATTCCGTTAAAAAATGGTCGCACCCTCTACTCTGACTATCAAATGCCTTCCACGTACTTCGACTTCTAACAGTGGCATTTATCTCGATGTAAATTAGAAGTTACCGTACGAAATTAATTTCTTTCATTTGTTATCTTATTTCCCCTGAAGCCGAGATTCAATCCAATTTAAACAGTTCGAATTGCAAAATGAACACAAAAAATTTGAATAAAAATGTACAACTGGTTACAAATTCGAATGAATGGCGAATAACCAGAAATTAGTACTTTGCAAAAAATTAACTCTAAATAATTGTAAGAAATTTTAAATCAAAATACGGCAAATCAAATGATTTCAATTATTTTTTTCGAAATTATTCAAAAATGATTTCAGTCATTTATTTACAATTATTTTTTCGAAAATTACTGATTTCCCATTGGTCGCTATTTGTTCCAATTTGATATAATTTATACCATTTTTATCTAAGTTGTATTTATGTACATTTTACAATACTAAGTCTTCGATCGATTCTCCGTTACTCGGTCGGTCAAGGCGCATGAAATTTAAAATAAGTGTTTTGACACCACAAAAAAAGTCTGAAATATAACGTTAACTATGTTTTCAGTTCATTGCACCGCTAAACATAACATTCATTATAAATAAAGGAATAAAGTAAACAAGAAAGCAGCAGCAAAAAAAAAACGAAGACACCGCAGCATCTCCCTAACTAAATCTGCCCTTTTAACGACACGGCGTGGACACCTCTGTGCATATAGCCATCCACCGAGCCGAGCCAATCGATGATTAATCACGAACAATCCTCTCGTACACGATACAGATATTCATTTTACAACGTTATCGGCCCAGTCTTTGCATGTTTTTTGTGACTTATAAAAGCAGCCGCGTAAGACTTTGATGCTCGCCTGCACGAGTTACTCTTTTAATAAAATATATTTGCAAACTTGTCCGTCAAAAGTATCGATCCAGACCAAGAAAATAGAGACATGTAAAACGATATTGCGATCCAGAAATAATTATCGGTTTAATTGAGACTGCAAAGAAAGCGTTTAACGTTATTGAACGATTAAATTTCAAGTTTTTGCTCGTCGTAATTAATTGTTTGGCGAAAAATGCTCGAGCAATCGAGCATGTATGGCGAACAAAGAGATGCAAATTTTCGCTGCACACGTTTTGTAGGCAAACAATTTATGCGCGCGAACATACATCATGCCAATTTCAAATCATGTAATTCAGTTTCGACGTCCCATCACAGTAAAATTGGTTTTATGCAAAATTTTGGTTCTGTAATAAATTTATTTGAGAAAATCAATGTATCCCTTACAGCCGAACAAGACTAGTCGGGATTCCGACCATTTATTCCGAATGACTTTAAATTATCAGCGCGCGCGATATTATGTTAATACTGTTAGAAAGTGCTGTCTGCTTTTCTCAAAATTAATTCCTTTATCTCGAAAAAGATATTACTTTACGGAACTGTTTAAAACTGATGAAAACGTGTCTTATCGTTGCAGAAGACGACTTGTTTTTTAATCAGTTTCTTTTTCACAGTGCTCCAATAATTAATTCATTCGTACGCAGATGAGCCGAGAAGAGTCAGATATCATTGAAAAAGTTACTCTTTTACCGCTACATTGTATTTCGTTATTTAACCATCTTTTGTGACAAATGAAAATGAAATATTACATTTCTACCCTTTGTTAGGTACGAAATAACTTTACTAGGCTATTTTCTTACTAACACATCACTGAGCAAAATTAATTACATTATTTACTTCATTGATGTAATGCCACTATGATTAAGTAAATAATACCATGTTCATATATCTGGTCATTAAATTTAAGCTTGCATTTGTTTTCAAATGTCACTACATGTAATTATCAGAAGTTAGACAAACTAATTATACCAATTATAATTAATTATCAATTTTGCAACAAAATTAATATTTTGAAATATATGGAGCATTATATCATGTAATAAGCCAATGATTGTATGTATTTTACACATAATAAAACAAACACATTGTCCATTTTGCGATAATAGCTTGTTCTAAGTTAGTAACCGGACGTTTCAATTATGCTAACCAAACTTCCCAAGTTGGGGACAGATACAACTGGAAACTCCTTACTTAATTCTACTAGAGCCATCAAACAGGTGTCCATTCTTGTAATATTAGTCCCTTCCATAAATATTTCACATACATTCGAGTAATGAGTAAATTCCATGTTATGAGCTTCATGTTATAAGTTTGAACGTATTGTGTGAAAAAAATGTCTGAGTAACATTGTTAATCTGACAATGTATGTTTTATAACTGTTTGTTCCACAAAAACATCGTTTAATTTAATTTTCTAAATAGGTGAAATGTACGATTAAACAGAAATAACTTTTATGACAGCTATGAAATGTTTGAATTTTATATTTTACTGAAACAATTTACTCGCAAAAATATATACTAAAGTGAAATATAAAAACTGGAATGATTGAAGTTTAAATTCGTTTTCAATTTAAATGTGTTTTAACAATTTATTTAAATTAAACTTTTTATTAACGTATTACACATACATTATACATATTTAAACGTAGTTCATTTATCATTATATATTTCACAAGTAATTCAAAGTACATTTCCAGATAAAATAAATAGAGCCCACAATGTAATAAAGACTCCATAAAAATATAATATTTAGGAAAACACGTAACTGACGTAAACGAGAATATGTTATTATCAAAGAAGTACACAAAATATTTACTGACACTAACAAATCAATAGTCACATTGAAACTTTCTAAGAGCGGTTATTTACCTGACATTGAGTCAGTGGTGGCGTGTTTTCTGAAACAACATTGATACAACATCGGGGAATTATTTTCGTCGTGGTACACGAGAAAACAAATTCTCACCCTTTTAAGGTGAAAAATAGCTCTCCCAAGCACTTGTAATGAAAGATATCGTATGCAATACGGCAGAATGCAATTCCTAACTCGTTTCGTTCTTCGCGTCCCACTTGCATAATGTACCATTAATCAATGTTGATTCTGTGAAGACATGAAAATTGAGTCGATGTCGAATTTACACTTTAACAGCGATCTTTGAGGAGAATATTGCTATTAAGGTAGTTAATCCGTACCCCCACATCACCCAGAAATTGTTGAAACTCACGTATGTTGTAAACGAGGAATCATTGCTTAGGTGTGGAAAAAAAGGCAGGACAACGGTCATATAATGAAGAAAAAGATTAATCAAGTTACGCATTGAAAATATGGCGATCAGTGACAGTTCTGCAACAGATTCATAGATATTGTCAAGTAACACCGTGAAATGGATGAAAATCGAATATATTAATTTTGGAAATATGAGGAACATGAGAAATCCGGGAAACAAAATTGACTGTATATCAGAACTGTCGTTCTGATGTTCGATATGCGCATGAAAATTAAACGAATTATTTTGTTTAATTTTCATACTTTATTGTACCGATAAAAATTTTAATTAATTAATCATTTATCGCGATTTAACTATACGATTTTTCAAGAAACTACATACAAGCATAATATGATTAGGGATTTCACGGATTACCTATCTTATATCACATATTATCAATAAAGCTGAATTAATTGAAACATCACTAATCTCTCGCTCTATTCTCGTGAAACTATTCCCCCGAACCCAAAATCGAACCCGAAGTACATTTGTGCTTCATCAAACAGCCTGGAAAGAGTTGGCTCGAAAACCAGCGCCGAAACTCCTAAGAATGGGATTACAAAATGATCCTTGAATGAGAGACTTACATACAAAATTTATAGGACCAAGAAGATAAATTCTAGTCTATAATTCCACTGCAGCGCTCGAAGGCAATAGGCTCTTTTGGGGTGAACGATCTGAGAGAAGGCGGTAGGCTGCGCTGCAAGTGGTTTTTCGGAGTTTCGCGGGACCTTCTCGGGTGAATCAGGATATATATCCTCGAATCACACTCTTAAAAATGTCTTGTTGCCACAGATTATTTTTGCAAGAACATTATATCGTTAGTTTCGACTAGTTTTTACCCCGTGAAAGTCTGAATCCTATTGTAAAAATTTGAAACTTGAGGACATTTTTAAGAGTGCGGAGGATTTTCATTGTAGGTAGGGTTACAGGAAATTAGGCTCAATATTGAACAGGTATGAAACTACTGAATGGTAGCAGTTTTAGCCGAAGTCCCTGCCATATTTTAGATCGTTGAAAAGTATGGCCCAGGGGCGAATTATTTCATGAGTGATTGCATCCTAAATGTGTTCTAGCGAAAGATAAAAAACCGACATATTTTCCCTGTAAATTTGTAAGAAAGGCTGGTTTTCCTAAAAGAAAGACAATGGAAAACTAAATTCTTTGGTTAGTATGAATTAACTAAAGTTTTTTACAGCTCTTAAAATAATTTATTCTTTTTAATTTGAACTGAACAAATAAATTAGTTCACTTTCTTTAGTTGAATTAAATGAAACTTGAATCTCGAATTTTCTGACTTGTCGTAGCCTTTGAAATATGTCAGATCGTTTACTTTTATCTGATTGCCTCGATATGGACTATAACTTGCAAGTCACGCATCACCATGTTGCGGTGCATAAAACGTTCATCTTTCATAAAAAGCAAATATTCGTACTCAAATTGTTTACGATAAAACGATCAGCGATTGGCACTTCGGTATCAAACATAATATGAACAGTTTGCGATTTGAAATTAATGTGATTGTACAGTTCAAAATCTAATTACAGCTCACATCATAATGTACCAAATTCGTGTTGTCCGAAATTCTGTTTTCTTTATTGTCCGTTAACGATCAGATGAAAAAATACCATTCCCTTTTATATTCTCTAATAAACTATATTAGGAAACAGTTACTTTAAAGTCAAGATAGAATCATGACTTAGTGCGAGTAGGGTTAAATGAACCAGCCAAATAGTTTACTTAGCCTCATTTGTTCGATCTAACTAATAAGGAAACATCATTGTCGTTGAATACGTCTAGACAAAGAAGGTGTGACACTCAGTAGTATTTAGGTTAGAATTGCTCCTGAGTGCATTGTAGCTGAACAGTGTCTAAATAGTATCTATTGTCTATCTTCGCGGATTTGAGTAAACTCTTGGGTTTTATCCTGTGGAGGGATCTACAAGGTACACGGCTTTAAAAATCATTTGTATTAGAGTAGCAGCAAGAATTTACAATAGATTTGGCTTATAGTGAAACTGTATTATATTAACAATGAACCAATATTGACGAATGTCGTAAAAATCTATTTACGCTCACTAGGAAATATCACGATATTTCTCATATCGTGATATTTTTTCTCGCGAAAATGACGTTTCACCAAAAAGAGTTCAAATGTTGAAAAATTACTCAAAGACGTTAGTTTAATTTTAATGCGGTTTGTTATTTATTTAATATATTACTCAAAGGCAAATATTCAAAGTTGTCTAGTTGCACAATTAAGCAACGTCATTGGCAAACTAAGTTTCGATCAAGGAGTTCGAAGCGTTTAGTTATTACATTTTGTAACTAGTGGGAGGGTGGCGAACAGATTACGGAAACGTGTGGTTAGCGAAGCGTGAGTGCAAAACTAGTGATTTTTATCATCCGAGCTGCAATCGTTTATTTCCACCCGTAGTTGCATACGGTATTTTTTGTTGTAAGTGCGAAAAAAACTATTTTTATATTCATGAACAGCATACGTGCCGCTCTGATTTCCAAAACGAACCCTACGGAAAAAGGCCTTTGATTCCCTAATGAAGTAAAGAAGTTCATTTTTACAATGAAAAATGTAGCTTTCCCACTACATCCAAGACCAAAAATATTGCATTACCTAAAAGTTCAACACACTGCGAATATAAATTAACTTTCATATAAATTAACTTTCAGGCATACAGAATGTGTTAATCTTATTTTAAATTAGAAAGACTCTATTCAGATCACGTTCGCGTTGATAATTGAATAGAACCCCGAACGCAAAATTATATCGAACTTGCAGATCAGGCACAGTTTAATAAATTAAACAAAATAAAAGTTTTAGACGGAACTTTACGATTTCACCAACGTTAGTTTTGCCAGTCTCGAAGCTTTACAGTAAATAAGGCAAAGACATGTTTCCTTTTTACGACAGCACTGCTATACATTACAATTTACATACCGAAAATTATCCGGTACAATGCCGCGTAAATCCTGTTGAGAAAGAGAAAGAGATTGCGCGTCATCAGGGAGGGAGACAATTTATTCGCTGACATGCAACGTAATAAAAATTTAATGGCTCGCGATACAGAGCACTTTCAATTCCCCTAGGGATTTTGTGATCCTCTTTGCCTTTTATCGCAGAGATGTGAGGAATGATCACTTGGTTTATGGTCGGGCTGCTCCTGGCTGCAGAGACAACGTGCGGCAGAAACGTCGTCTACGAAAATGAAAATCGGAAGGACGAAATGAAGCAAAAGAACGGGTTGAAAGCGACCACCACAGATGAAGAGGATATCTATCGTAAGTTTGCCAATAACTTGGTGCAGTAACGATCAGCGTAATCCAATACACTTTTTTTTATCTACCAGAAGTACACGTGTACTTACTTATCTCGACGACCTTTGATTTCCGCTTCTATTTTTGCCCTGCACTTTGATTCATAAATGTAACTGTTTTTTGTCTTTTCCCGTTAATCATACTCTTGAAATCTTCCTCATTTCCACATTGTGATCTACGCAGCTTTTATCAATGTTTCTTCGGTAATCTAATCAACATTTATTATTGTGTAAGATACTATAAGTAAAAATATTAAATTAATATTTAACTTTTGTAATGTATCAAAACATGTTAATGTGGTGCCATCATAAAGTTTAAACCATTAATTCGTCAATTTTTCAGTAGACCCGTAATTTAACGGCTATCAAATAAAAATTTTTTAATTTTCAAATTAACTAAATTACCGGAAATGATACTTCTCTCCCTGTTTAAGTCGAAAGATGAAAAACTCACGAAACTACCCTACTCAAAAATATAATATTAAATTTAATATTAACATTTAACATTTAAATTTCAATTTAATATAGAAATTAACATTAAATCTAATTGAGGGGGAATATACATGTAGAAACGTCGAAATCATACTTATGATTTCGAGAGTTATTTTCCAGGACTAGAAATAAGAAAGTATAGATTCGATCTAAATAATAAATTATATGACGGATTCAGAAACATTTGAAAAACATTTCAATAAATTGAAATTTTTATTTTTTTCATAAATAATACAATATTAATAATTTCATTGAAACCCCTTGTTTAGAAGAAATTTGCGGTGGCCAAAATATCTCAGCGAGTTTCTAATAAATATAAAAAATTCAAAGTGGATAGTCTTCAGGGAAGATGTATTTACTTTATTCAAGAGCATTTTTTTCAAATCTGTATTGCTTAAACAAAATGGCGCTATAAAACAGAAAAGAATGGAGTTTTCCAGTAACAAATACGATTTTATAATTTTTTAACAGAGAAATAAATATTCAGCAGGATGAGGTATATAATTTAATATTAAATTTCACATTATTTCTTACTATAGTATGGTTTTTATAAATGTAGTATGAAATTTAACATGGACAATAACAGTACATTTAATATGAAATTTTATATTAATTTTCATATTAAATGTAATATTAAATAGGGGCTCAATGTTAGATTTAATATTAAATTTAATGTTAATTTTAATATTAAAATTTGCATACATTTTTTCCGGTAGGGTAACAAAACTAACAAAACTAGTACAAGTAACAACCTTCTCAGGCGTCAAAGTAGCTAGGGTAGTGCAGCCAAATCCAAAACTTGCTTTGATAATATACTGTTCAGATAATTTTTCTTCGTGCAATTGAAATACACGATAAATACACAAAATTTTACAATCAACCACCTTACAAATCACCATTCCCTCTAATCTATCCTCTCTCGAAAATATGCTGTTACCCTAACGATTTATAAGCTTCCACTCCATCTGATTATTTCTACCGGAGTACATCTTCTTTACTTTTGAAAGCATTAATTACAAAATCAGTTCAGGCCCCGTGGGCAAACTTTTTCTAACTTTCGGATAAGGACACGAAAGCATCTTCTTTTACATAATCAATACAATTCAAGCACGAAAGTACAGTATTCTAGTCGATAACAATTACTAAATTTTCCATTCGCTTATGAAATCATATCATTGCTTTAACTCAGTATTCAATGAAAACTTTTTTATATCTCAAAAATTGGCTACATTAATTTCCATGACAAATCCTGCGAAAGAAGGATCGTGCGAAATTCTTTATCGCACTCGTTATCGGTTACAAATGACAAAACAGTAGACTTTGATGTGTTCGATACGCTTCTTGACCTCTTTCAGTAACTTATCGGCTTCCGCATAGTCTCTTCGTCTCATCCACTTGATTTCTTTTGCGCAGGTCTAACGTGCTACACTTGCGTCAACGTCAGCGATAATCAGGTATGAACAAGTCAATTGAATACTCTTTAAAGTACTTATGTGCATAATACACTTCATGCGCATGGCCCAATTGGTATTGCACATATACAAACTAAAAAAAAGCATTGTCTATCGAACGTCATTTAACGATCAATTTATAATTGCCAATTGCTCTTGAGTTTTTTTTTTTTTTATTAGAGTATGACACTTTACAGTTTTTACAAGAACCTAGAAAAAATTTTACTCGATACAAATTTCTGAAGTCTTTACACTTATATTAGGTGAACGCTTGTCCCAAAATTTGCACTGTATTCCAACAAGTGTGAGAAATGTGACGAATTATTCATGTGTTTTTCGTGGGTTGAGTAGCTTATTATTCTACTAGTGGCTGAAGTACTTGATTCTTTTACTAGTGGAATAATAAACTACTTCTCCCAACGAAAAGGCATGAATAAGGAGTCAATTCATTCACTCTCGATGAATCAAGGGAAAATTATAGTGCGTTTATCTTTATTGAATTATTTATTGAGTATGAGTGAATATGACTGTAACAAAATAGCAGCTTTTCATTCAGTAGATGAATTGATTGTGCCAGTAAATCTCGTAGTTCACAATATGAAATTCATGTATTTATTTTTTAATTAATCCATGCTCTAAATAGGAATTTCAAGCAGCATTATTTTTGGAAAATGATTCGATGCATTTCTTGGCTTTTCTCATGAAAAACGTATTCTTTTGAGTCGCTATTGTGCAGAAATATATGCAATACAGACTCGTTTGGTAGTGTGAAATCTTTTACGTTATATCTTCACACTTTGTTTGATAAAAAAATTATCCTGGAATTATTGTATTTCAAAGGTGGTCTACCCTCAAATATAGTTTGCTGTTGAATATTCATATTTAATATTCACTTCACTTCTTGATAAAAAAATTTCATATAGATAGGTTTTTGTAAATGAATAATTTAGACACTGTTAATTATTTCTCGGAACACGTTCAACCATAAATACTAAAAGTGATGAATTTAAAAATGTTTGATTTATTTCATGGGCAACGAGTACAAATTTTGTCAATTAATTTTACCATAATTTAATAATTGCGCCGTTAATGAAGAATCAAATTAAATTGAACCGATACATTTATGAAATCATAATTTTAGAGTGAGAGCTTTGGTAGTGACTATTAATGCATTTAATTAAACTAAATTTAATTGAACTAAAGGTGCATGATTTGTAAAATATCTTCTTTCAATAGTAATAATAAATGATATTTTGTTTTATGCATCATTTGGTATTATAAAATGAAAAAAACTGAAAATGCTGCTGACTTATTCTCTTTTGTATAGAGTCATGTTCTGTCGTATTCGTGATTAGCAACTTTTGTGCAATTACTATTGCAAGAGAGTAGTGCACGTTGATTTGCCATGAATATCACATAAGTATACTTTAGCGCTTCGATAAAAATGTAACTTTGTACTGAAATTTTGCAGATGTGTAACGAGTGGGCTATAGATACACCATGTCCAACGGCCGGCAGGGATTTTTGCCGATCAATGCACATTTTAGATAGCAAAGGCAACAGTGTTCTGGTTAATATTTTTCTCTTGCATATTACATTACTTTTGTTTGAATTGAAAATTCAGCTATATGACCAAATAGTCAGACAAATCTGAAACAATGCATGCATACATAGTTAAAGGAAAGAAATTTTTACTTTCGCTTTTGCTGGCCCAGAAAAGGAGCAATTTTTAAAGATTTGTTATCGGCAGAAATAACGATACTAGTTTAGAGTTTTCTGATAATTATATAATGGTCTTTGATTTTTTTTCAGAACAAAATCTTGATGTCAATGTTTTTAAACACATTAGACTAGAAACAATTTATTTCATGCAAAACTAACAAAATTGACACAATCGACTTTCTGAAAGTGTTTTTCTTTTCAGATTTCTTCTGACTTCTTCAGACTTCTTATAAAAAAAATTTTTTTATGTATTAAAATGTCTGTAGATGGTCTATTCTGTATAGGGTAAATTGAGAAACAATCACGTGAAATCTCAAAGCGATTCATTGAGAACTTTTTGAGTTAGGAGGGACAACAGAATGAAAAATGCTGTTTTGAGAAAAACGCGTTAGAAATTGAAAGGGTAAAAGCGACTGTTACTTGCGTTCAGTCAACATACCGGTCCCATATGAAATTTTATCTGTTTCCTTGAAGACTTCTTCCCCAATACCGCATAATATTTAGTAAATATTTTGTGCATATTGCAGACTATTTTTGTAATATTTAGAAAATATTTTATTGTCAAATGTAAAAAATATTTACTAAATATATAAATATATTTATGAAATAATTACAAAGTATTGCTAAATATTTTTTTGTAAAATATTGTGTACGAATTTATAAATATTTAAAATTGTGTACAAAATATGCTTTAACTGTTAAATATGTGGCATGAAATATTTACAACATATTTTCTTCAAATGTGTAGAAAATATTCTGCGCTATTATGGTTGCTGATATTTTTCTGGAGTGATTTTGACACAGTATTCTAGAAATATTAATTTTTTGCAAACTTTGAATTTTTTTAACTCAACAGAGGCGAAAATACCTTAATGCCTTTTAAAAAATTCAAAAACGGCGAAACAATTCGTCTTTGAAAGGAAAAGGCGTCGCTATATTTCAGAGAATAAAAACTTTATATACGTACCACATTTGAATAAAAAATATCAAGTTTTGTAAGAAGTGATATATTTTACGATCTTTTTAGGTGCTCAGCCTTGTCCGTTTTTACTATTATCTTCTAAAAAGTAAAATAATTCACAGTACTGTTGTGCTCTGTTTTCTATAATATCGCGATACGAAGTTGAAAACCGGATCCTGACTTAGTTAATCACTACACGTGTTAAAGTTTCCGAGTTTTATTCGATTTGAATCTGGATTGCCAAAAGGTGCTAAATCTTTTATTTAATAGACAGTTTATATATACAAATGTTTTACTTTTATAACAAATGACAGTCTACTATACAAAATAATTACTTTATTTCATTCCGCATTTTTTCCGGTTTATACCCGGAAATTTCCTTTCCGCAAATGCCCGAGAAATTCCTGGAATCACTAGAAACACGGGTAAGACAAAAGTAATTCCGTGATAGAATCTTATATTTACAACATTCTAACTTACATATAATTCACATAATTTATAGGTGTAATAAACGTATAATTTATGTATAAAGGCCAATCTAAATTACGAATATTATACATGATGTTCTGTTGGGGTTATTTGCATTTCGAAATGCCGAAACGATAATTGTAGAGGTAAAAAACGTTGTTATGTAATTTAATTTCTTGTACTCAACTATGTCTGCATTGTTTCAGATTTGCCTAACCATTTGGACATGTAGTTCAATTTTCACCAGCAGAATCGTACTTTTAAAATAATTATTATATTTGTAAAATGTCTGTGGATGGCTGTGGCAACTAAATTCTATTGTCATAATTTAAGAAAACCAATAATATTATAATTTATAGTTATATACATTTATATATATTTATTTTTAATTAAACATATTTATAATTGTTGTTAGATTGGGTAGATTTTTTCGATGTTACACTCTAAGAATAATGGTGATTCTCGCAAGTGTAAATTCCACTTGAATTTTGGTTATTCGAGAATTCCACTTACCGCATCCGGATTTCACCACTTTCAAATTTTTAAAGTGTAAATCCTCAATAATAGATGAATATGTAATAGAAACAAGCAATACATGTATAAATAATATTTTACACTACGGTATCTCTATTTCTGAAATAACCTGTTCCTCGGTTATTACGGAAAGCCGCAGTATTTTCGTTGCAATAATTCACGTAATACAAATTCTTGTCATTTTGATCACATTACTGTGGAGTCCATTAATGAAATGTTACCGAATCGAATTTCTGTGTAACAAACCTTAGTCCTGTCAAACTAAAACTTTTATTATGCTGAAAAAGAGATTAGAAAACTTTCAAGTTTCAAATTAAAATAAAAAGTAATGTCCTGACTGTCTAAACTTGATTAAACTAAACACGTTTTGAGTTTAACGATTTTTGCGAGAAACAAATTCACTCACTACGACTACAATATATAACCAATGTTGTTCAAAATGTACACAAATTTGTCTCATTTCACAGAGAATATAATAACTCGTTGATTTACGAATCTGTTAACTTATTTACGAATTATTTAGGATAAATTACTTTTGGCAAGAAATGTCCCATTCCAACTTGATCTGTCCGTTTAATATCACCTTAAACCATCACTTCATAGAATACATTATTATCTAACTTTCCAAAATGTTTATATTAATGCCGGACAGGGTCTACTAAACTACTCTACTTTGAGAAATACAATACACATTTTTTAATTCGTAGACTATTCTGCGAGTGATTTTCCTTCTCTCACAGAACAGTTCTTAATCCGGTAACCGAAGACACGTAGGACCACATTGAGCAATAGGAATTTGTCCTCAAATTATTTTTCTTACAGTTTATGAATGTTTGTAAGAAAAATAATTAAGAGAATGAATGGAAAACCACATAGAAGTAAATAATTTCAAAACTATATGCATCATCCGCAATAGATTTTGAACCCGTGACTCCCAAGCATAAGTTAATTTAAGGTATTAATGTTGACCATTAATACCTTAAATGGTCAATGTACCTTCGGTTACTGGGATTATAAGTGCATGTAAAATAGCAAGTAGAAGAAATTTATCGAAATCAGACCCAGCACCACACCATTAACCGTTAAAAATTAGGTGTTAAAAAAAATGTGAAACTTTCACTCCTAATTGGTATCGAGAAAAATCCACACCAAAGATATTCACTGAGGAAAGTGTGAAATCCCTAGATTTTTCTAATAATTGAAATATTTTGGTTCTTAATTTTCATTTGTTATAAATCATCACTCTTGATGAGAAAAAACGTACGACGATTTTTCTATATATGAAGATAAAACAAATCCAAAATATGACACCAAAATATGTCACACTTCACTCCTAAAACCTTCACCTGAAATTTTTAATAGTGTTGTTTTCTAACCGACGATTAACATTTATGCTTATTCTAAAAATCTAATATTAATGTTCCAACCTCTAGGTCAGAAAGACCTGCGCAAGCAGTGACGAGTGCGGTCCAGCTTCTGTCGGTTGCATTCCCGTGGACACTCAGAAGGTACGAAATGACGAATTTTGCGATTGAAATGTCGAATAAATTCGGTTATTTCGTTCCAGATTTGCATCAGCTGCTGTGATCTGAGCTACTGCAACGTGGACTCGCCGACAAACGTAACTAACGCGATATTCTCGCGAAAGAGGCGCACGAAACCAAAGCCGAAACGGAAAAGACCCGATAAAAGTGGAGTCGAGGTTCCTACGCTGTTTTCCGGTTACGCTTTCTGGCTGATAGCATTATTCCTCTTATATGCATATCATTGCTGAAAAATACACGAAGGTATATACAGTGTAAGCAAAACACCGAGGGCCCTGCAATTAAGAGCCACGAGAACGCTATTTTCCATTAATTCGTTTATCGTTGGATTAACGTCGTTTTTCCGTAGTCCTCTTACCACTTGGTCTCTCTGTTTCGTGGATCTCATCCAAAGGCGTCTAATAAAGCCACCACATAATTCTTTTCACTTTTTACCCTTGTTTAACGTGCGCCCTCAACATTTTTATTCACCTAGCAATTTACTGCTCGGAACTAAACTTTCAAGTAGGACGAAAGTGACCTTATAAAGTACGCGATGTCCTTATAAGGCCTTCTCATATCCAAATTTAATGCCATGTGTTTCATTACTGCACACTGTTTATTTCCTCTCTTTTTTCGGTTTAAAAATGAGGATACTACCACTGATAACCGAAAGGTATTTTCTATCGACAATTCTACATCCTTTATCAATGAAAGTAACGTAGTGTTAATTTAGTCAATTAGACCATCTAATCGATATTTTATTGACAAAACTATGTGTAACTTGCGGGAATATCATTCGTTCAAGTGGAATGTTATCTGAATAGTGTATGATATGTACACAATGACATATGTAAATGATTGTCTCGCGTTAAACACTGTCATATTATATCTGCCAAACTATTCTTCATTGTTTTGGAGGATGATTATGAATTTGTTGAAAAAGTCACTGAGCGTTGAAACATAATAAAGAAAAATCTATAAAATGCAGTACAAAGACTTTGATATTACAAATAAGAGGTGGCCTTATTAGGCTACAAGTACTGTGTACGTAAATAATGTTAATTAACTAATTTCTCGCTAAAAGTCTTGTTAATCTCAGCACGATTATACGTATATTACTTCCGAAGGGTCGGATTTATGATCTATAAATCACCCACAAGGTAACGTCAAAATAGAGCCCTCTTCCGAGTCTGTACGCAAAACATGCACATGATACTGCACACATTTCATATGTAATCATGTGTACACTGAGAAAAATGTCTGTTATTATTTGTTAGAATTTCTTACTGCGAAAGCTATAATTGCATAGCTTTCTGAGGATATACTTTTTGTTATATGTAGCTGTGCTGTATGGCGAATTCATATTATAGGATAATTAGCTTTACTGTACTAAATTAATTTGCTATACCGTATGGCATTTTTATTTCAGAGATGTAAGAAAATAATGTTGTATATACATAAGTCAATATGTATATACATTTCATATTACATATTTTAATTTCTTGAATAAAATAAAATATATGTTAACGTAAAGAAATGAGCAATGGTTGATTT
>JABFPB010000104.1:0-56782 GCA_022817645.1 Ceratoteleas bidentatus
TCAGAGTTTTTTCAGAGCTTATCAGAGATTTTCAGAGCTTTTGTCAGAGGTTTTCAGAGATTTATTTCTACAAGGGATTACTAGTCTAATGAGCGAGTGGCCATCGACAGAGGGCGGAAAAAAGATACTGTAAACAATCACAAAGCATTCTTGAGACTTCGATTCTCGTTTCGAATAATTTTAAACTGTGATACCGAACTGGGTGTTATTAATAATTTTTCATTTCATTTCATTTCAACATGAAATCATCTAAAATGAAGTATATTTTATTAGTAACTTAGAAGTTTAGTTGTATTTACTTCATATTGAGTTGTTTTTACTCAATCTCTTGAGTAAAATCAACTATGATTTAAGTTGTAACACGTTTAACTCCGAGGAAGAGTAAATATAACTATTTTCAAAGTTGAACGTGCTATTTAACTTTAATTTTAAGTTAACGTTACTCAAAATAACTCTGAATTGGAGTTGAAATATCTTTAACTTTTTTAACTCAGACTTTTAGTTAGTTCAACTCGGCCGATTTTTCTCAATGTAATTTTCTTATGCTGATAATATATTATTCTTATAATTAGAAGATGGAAGCTGACGCTGCAAGGAAATATTTTTAATATAAGAATATTTTATTTTCATGAAAGTATATCTATCGACAGTGTAAGTGACAGAGAGAAACTACTTCTTTTGTTCTTCTGGGTTATGGCACAATATCTTAGTGTCGGTTTTTTGAATATGGGCCACACATGCATAGAAATGTGAGTTAATCAAAATAATTGCACAATCAACACAAATGTTGACGTATTTGTATTTATAACTTGAGGAGTGAATCTTCTTTTCATAAACTTATTTCAGTTCTAGTAATAATAAGATAATAATAATAATACGATTTCTATGGTCATTCAGTGTAATTAGTCTAACGTTAAGCGGACATTTTTTAATCAATTGTATGCTTTACAAGAGAAAATGTTCTTGGAAAAATATAAAGTGGAAAATCCACTTACAGTTGGAATATTCCTCTCATGATCAGTGGACTGTTTTCAGATTGCACCATTACCAGATATTTTTATATTCCGCTTAATAAATTGGCCCAAACGCAGCAAAGATTACTTCACAACTGTGTCAAACCAAATATGGGTTTTAATTACAAATGTAATAGTCGTGTTGTACAGCATGCGTTGCTCGCGGTGCCTTGGGCTGTGCTGTCAGTTCCGCCATTATTGAAATTATGCTGGGCTCAGTGTGTGCGCTCGCGCGCACTAAAAACCATATTAAAAATGACACGCGGGACCTCAAAATGGCTCGCTAATTCCCCGCCGAGTCACTCTTCCGCTTACCTGAAACAAAAAGAAAGAATGCACTTCGTCAAATCAACTCCAGCTCACAACTTTACGACAAGTAAATCGATAGTTAGCATTCCATCGTGGTAGACTAATTTGTCAATCTGGGGGCTGTGCGAAAAAATGTAATTTTCCAATGCTCGCAGTTTAATGAACGTAATAACATTTGGCAACGTCTAAGGCTTCGTTTTCGGATAAAAGCATGTCTTTCACGTTTAAAGGAAGGGTTTGCCGCCTCGGTATAGATTTAATTTAATCACGAGAACATTGTTCCTTAATGGAATTCGCCGCGGGGTAAAAGCCGAGCACGACTTACATCGGGTAATTTAGTTCAGACGCATACGTATAGAAAATGAAGCACGAGATCATCTTATGTATACGTGCCGAACTCAAAGAAAGCATAGGATATTAATGTCTCGGGTTCGCGGGGGCCGGAAAACGACGCGTCGCGGGCCCGATAGCACTGTTAGTCTAATTAAAACAAGTGCGTATTTGTGCCGCGCATTACACCGAGTTAACATTCAATTACCGTCGCGAAAACAGTCGGCGACGTTGTTGCGCTGGCTTTAAAATCGCGTACACACGTACGCCGGCGAATAATTGGTGCAATGTAATCAATGGTGTAAGGTGGATGTAAATTATTTATGACCGGGTTAAGTATTTGCACAAGAACAGATATATGTAATTAGTGCTTAGGGGAATCTTTGCGTACTTTGACGTTAATTATTCGGGCGGATAAGGTACACCTGATAATTGAAACTGATAATAAGTAATGGCGCGGTGGTAATAATTCACGAGAGATAATTGATGGAAAGGGATTGAAGGTGAATTGGCCCTGGTTGCCACGAAATCATAAACTACGATTTGTTGCTAAGTCGATTGTCATGTCGAAGGCGCCTCAAATCGAAAGAATCACCCCGTTTACACGGAGAAAAATGTCGATCCAGCCATTTCGTCGTGATCCTGGCAGGATCGCCATGAAATTCGTTCAATGTCGGGAAATCGACATTC
Organism: Ceratoteleas bidentatus; assembly: GCA_022817645.1. Taxonomy (NCBI): domain Eukaryota; kingdom Metazoa; phylum Arthropoda; class Insecta; order Hymenoptera; family Scelionidae; genus Ceratoteleas; species Ceratoteleas bidentatus. The sequence goes on from JABFPB010000104.1 coordinate 2,343, forward strand.
ATATTTAGAATGTTGCATTCTTATTGTTAACCTAATATTTTTTAAAGTGCACATAACCGTTTGTGCATTCTGCAATTTAATCAGATATTCCTTTTGCTTCAACCTTTTTACTTTGATTGTCCTTTTTTACATTCGAGCGTTTTATCGCTGCGTCTCGCTTAGCACGCGATCTCTTTAGAAAAACTTTTCACTCGCGAGATTAACTGCAATGGACGTATATTACTTTCGGCGACAAACAATGGCCCAAAGTTATTGTTGCGTAACAATACGTCGCATCATTGCCGGGCTCGGGAGTGTCACTCTATTATTTAAAATGAGCGGCGCGCGATAACGCGCGGAATCATGCAAAAATGAAGCCGAAAGCGTGCGAGCGGCCAAGTTGTTGCTGCAAAATGGCGCTGCGAGTGTTGTAAATTTTGTGTCGGGACGCCACGGTTAATTACAATAACTTTATACACTAATACCGCTACTTGCACGAAGTTAGAGCCACTTTACCAACTTGCCTCTTATGTCAACTAGTTGCGCCTCCTCCCGGAGTTTTACCAAATGATTTACTCCGCTAATAATTGTGTTGAGATTATTTTGTCTGTAATCAGCGCCGATGTGTTTGTAGTGGGCGGTGTTACGGGTTTTATGCTCGCGGATCGCTTTGGTTTGTTCCGCGCGTGTTTATCGGATTTTAGTCAACTTGTGTAATTGGCCGAAATTGTTTTTGAAATGCCTCTAATGTTGTTTTATTCGGCATACCTCTGTTTGACGACGAAACATGTCCTAAACAAAATGCGATTAATTAACGCGAAAGTTCGGACACATTGGCAATTTGTCAATTTTATTTTTCAATGATGAACGAACATTTCCGATCAAACTTGTTGGAGCGTGTACAGGGCTTATCGTGGAATGTTAATATCGAGACGTCGAAGTTTCTGAAAAAAATGATGACGCGCTTCCGTTACACTGCAGCATTATTTTGGGAAGTTAAAATAAGCATGAAGGGAATTAAATGGTACGCTAATTGCAAATGATGGTATCTGAGTGAAATGCGGTACCGAAAAATGGTCGTCATTCAAAGTCGAATTCAAGTGAGGCTAAAATTAAAACGAGCGAAATGCGCTTTTCGCGTACGCGCATGAAAATTCATACGAAAGCGCGCGCGGATATGGAAGACCGCTCGCGAATTAGCTTTCATTTCTTCGATCGGCTGTTTTCAATATCCCGTGAACGAGCGGTACCGAATTAATCCCCGAAAATGTATAAACCGCCAGATAAAACCCCGTCGCAAATTGCGCCGCTGTTTCCTGATCCCCGAACTAATGTATTCTAATAAATTCCGCGCCATCATGAACCCGGGCCGTGAGTGCCCCGAAAACCGACACCTATCAAAAATACATCGATAAACGCCCAGCCGAAACTTCGTCCTCGGCAAATAAAATGGAAATAAGTCCGTCGCGCGCTAATTCACAAGAAGTTTGCGCGCAAAGTGGCAAAACAACGCGACGCGCCACCTGTCAATGCCCGCTCGAAACTCGCGCGAACAAAACACGAGTCGCGTTTTCGCCGGAATTGATGCCACGACATGACATTTCTCGACGTTTATTCCACGTTTCGCTCGGCACGCAAAAAGTGCAAATTTCGTTGCAAATTGAAACTTTTGAGTGCTACGCCGGATATCATCTCTCCGCCCGTCTATTGCCGCGCGATTTTAATCAAATATTTGAAGAGAGTGATTAATGAGAAATAATGAATGACAAGGGAAACCCGCAGAACGACGTATGGGTGTTCGAAATGGGTTTTCTGCAAGAGAAACGCTAATCTGGATTTTCTCGGGAACTGTTTTTCTCTTGTGAATCAGAAATTCTGAAAGCAGTTTTCTTTTTACTAATTGCGAATGCCGAAAAAATATTAGTATTCTCTTGGAAGTATTCGATACGATTGAAAAAAGATTGTCCTTTTGAACAAGAGCTTTTTGTTTCAATGAAAAACATATTTTGCAAGGAAAACGATCTTTCTGTGCAATAAAAAGTTTTTTTTTATCGAAAAAGAACGTTTTTTATCTAACTGTACAAAAAGATCAATATTTCAGTTTACATTATAAAAGTTATGAGCATCACATTGTATAATAACTATTTCAATAAACATTGCACGAAATTTCGTTTGTAATTATCATTACATATTTTGAATAAGAATGTGTCTTGCATTCATGATATACAATATTATAAAATAAAAAACTAAATGACACTGCTCAATAACTACTTTAATATTATATTATCATAATGCACATTTATTACCCATTGTGATGAAACAATAATAATGTTTAATTTCATTCCTTTTCATGTAAAAAGAATGGTTCAGTTATTCGTAAAGATGAATTTCAAAGACGCTTTCTTTTTGGATCAAATCGGAAAAAAGTATCTAAGACTGTAAAATCAGCCCAATCTTGCAGTAAATCAGACATATCACAGATTTCATATCGGGGCAAGTCTCTTTTTATAATCGTCTTATCTGATTCGGTACGCGATTTTTTAAAATACTTCCTAAAGACATTTCGAAGGCATTCGACGTTTTTCGGCGTCACGCGATGCCGCTGCCAATTTCGACTGATAACAAAACATTATAAAAGTAATACCGAAATAATACGCGACAATTGCCGTGGTCGCCGCTTCGGCGGACAAAAAATGGCTCACAATGGCGGAAAACTGTCAATTCCGCTGCAAATTGAAACTCTTTTTGCCGCGATATCCGACGCGATCTGTATCTCGCTTTTTCTGTTTCCTTTCGGCTTGCCCTCGCCCCTCCCGTTTTTGTTCTTCGCTGACGTTTCGCCCCGAAATCGATCGACGTTTCTTTCTCCTCGGCACTCTCGCGCGATATTTCATCGGCACATTAGCGATTCATGACCACTGTTTTCCCTCGTGCGCCTTAACAAGTGCCGGCGGCGCTCGCCGATGGGAACAACAGTCTCCGAAAAGAGAAATTTATTTGGCCGGGACCGGCAACTTTTTCTCGCACGTAGTCACCGGCAGAAACGCCGCGCGACGGCTAATGGCGAAATGAAAGCGCAGAGCTCCGCGACGAAGGGTGCAGCACCAAAAACATACGGTCACGGACGAGCAGTGATGTCGAAAGACAGCGACGCCGCGGCATTTTTTATAATTACAAACTCGCATATAGCGGAGGAGGCGTTGTCTCATACGCTTCTCAGTCCGACCAAATTACGCTGATGAATGGCCTAAAGTGCGACGTAATTGAAATGGAGTACCCACGTTTCGAAGAAAAATCGATTGTAATACATGTTGACGAATTTATTGAGATTCTGTACTTTTGCACTGAGTTTCCTTAAATTTAACTTTACTTTTAAAGAGATATTACCATACTGTACAGAACGAGGGCGGAGACCATATATCATTAAAATTACTGTATAGTAAATTCCATTGCACTTCCTAAAAAACGCCTTCACTTTCTAAACGCGTGTTTTTATATAACCGTCCTATTTGTTATATTCTTATTTTCCTAGGTATATCATATTTCATCAAAACGGCAATAAATATATGAATGTGAGGTGCGGTACTGTCGAGTAAGGTAATTTTTCGATATATTTTTTTTCATTATACATATTCTATTAAAAATCTCTGGCGTGAAACGTTTGGGTGCAAAGTGTGTATGTACTTTAGTCTCAATTTAAATATCAATTTGTTTATGGAGTGGATATTTTGCAGGTTAGAATTCTTTTTACAAAAGGTTCCTTTTGCTCAAAAGGAGCGTTGTATATGTTTTTCTGATTATACTCGTCCATTTATGTAAAATGAGAACAAAAAACTGCGATAGTTTAACAGAAAAATATTACAAACAACTTTTTATATCGGTATTTTTTACGGTGTAAAAAATACCGATATAACAACTGTTAGAAAAATGTAAAAACATCGCTCTCTTTCAATTATTCCACAACGATAATTTTTGATGACCTGTTTTCTGTAAATGATTATCCAAACTTAATTTTCTCATTGATCTTTTGTTTAATTAATTAATTAAGAGAACGATGGCAACATTAAACATCCACATCATACCTCCATTCATTTAACTCATGGTGAAGTATAAATTTTTCTTCTTTGCTATGAACTTTGTTCGCAAAAACAGCATAACGGTATGTTAACATAATTTTTGTTATTTCACCTGAAAACCCTTATTAGTGGGTTCATTAATAAAATTACTGCACACACCAACAAAATATACACTGTTTATCCGAAAGCACACTTTATTACGTCACTAATCATGTCCATTGATCCTTTTTTTCGTTGTCACGCGTTATTCACAAAAATTGAATATGCAGTCTTGTTTCGATGACGATACGATTTGACAAATAGAAATAAATCATGGAAATTTACATTTCAAAATTCAATTGCAGAACATAATACACCGACTTTTTTCAAAATTATTTTTTTCAGTTATATAACGAACGTCATTGTTTCTGATAGAGTTTTCCCTTCAGATTACACTGGATGTCTTTTTCCGTAAAGCTTGAATTATGGTCATCGCCATATTTTCCGTAGACTATCAAACCACATAAGAATTCGATATTCGACATTCTCTACTTCGTAATGGTTCTTCTTCATTTTCATACTATTCGTTATTAGAAACATTTTCAAGCGGTATCATGAAACTTACACTAGTTGATTTCTTAAATGCAAAACCCTCGAGTTATCTATGCTAAGCCACAAATTGCATTATCAATTCATTAACCGATTCTCGTATGGAATAAGCCTACTGTTTTCTCCAACAATCGCGGAAAGTGAAAAAACGTGCAGAAAAAAGGGTGAAAAAGTTCGCGTACTATGGTGCAAATGTTTACGGACCTCGAAACAAAAAGCAATTTTTCTGTATCAAGTTATGATTGTGAAAAAGATTGCGTAGGTTAATGTACGCTATTTTTATACATTTAAATAATATTACACTGAATCTCATTAAAGAAATGCACTGCAGACTTTTACGCTTATCTCATTAACAAGCTCGTACGCGCCCTGGTATTATTCATGCAAAAAGAAGTTCATGCAAAATTAACGTCGTTCTTGCATGCGTAGTACCCCAGAAACACCAATAGTAATTTACGTGTATTAGCCAATTGTCATTTGTTCGGGTACAAAGTTCTGTTGTTCGGTTATTACGTTGATACTTCCACACTCTAAGAAATGGCAATTTGGATTGCATTATTCCTTTTCTTCTTAGTGATACATTTCTATTCATATTAAAACGATTTTTCCTCTTGTCCAAATACTGAAAGGAAGATACTTTTACCACGAAAGAATTCGGTTAAAAAAATTACGGATTATTTTAAAATTTGTACATGAAATGTATTATTACCATTTCCATTTTTCCAATTAATTATATTATTTAATATTGTATGGCTCACGAATTTTAACAAATTTCATCGGAACTTCTATGAAACGAAAACGCAAATACCGTGAAATCTTTCGCGTAGTTCAGTCAATATATAGTCAGACGTATTTGGACACATTATTTTATGTCTGCATGGTTTACACATTCCCCAATCTCATTTAGTCGCAACTTCTAAGAAACGAAAACACATCCAGGTGTAGAATCTTTCGCGTAATCTAGTCAATATTTAGTCCGACATGATAACATTTATGTATACGCAACGCGACTGGATTTGTTTTCATAAAATGCAATACGTGCGAACGTTAACATTATCGAGGTGCATTGAATTAACGAGCACGATTGCGAATTGTTTACAATGTAATCGCGATCATTACGACGACGGAATTGGATTTTAATAAATTCCAGTCGCTGATTAGCTCGCGGAATGGCTCTGCCGTTTGTAATTAGCGATTACGCGCAGCGCCTGAAAAGTGTCCTTTGTCGCAGTGAAAAGAGCGAGAAATACTTATCGCCGATATGATTCGCAACTGCGAACATAACTGTTAACATTTAATCAAAGTAACCTAATATATGCATGGTTTTGCAACTTAGTTACAAGGAAGTTGGGTACCATACGTAACGTGTATTCACTTTGGTAATTAGTTTTGGAGCTCGCGATAAACAAAGTGCTTTCATTGCGAATGTTCAAAGGCAAAGGTCATTCTCAGATTCAAGTAGTATGCAACGAACGTTTTTGGATTTGCCACTAATTCCATTCAATTACACTGACAAGAGCGCAGGTTATATTTTCGTAAACACTTCACCAAGTTTTTATTACGGAGTCGTTTTAAAATGAACATTGTAACATTCCGTAATTGAAATCGTTGCCTTGTTGACTTTAATTTCCTTGAACAATAATTGATGTCAGTTATAAAGAAGCGCAGCAATTGATGTAACTGAAATGAATCCACTGGAGTAATGAAAGACAACTGGAACAAGGTCCGGAAAAAGTGCATTTCTCGAAGACACTGGTATTAATATCTACAAGAAGGAAAGTAACCGAAAAAAGGGACAAGGCACGTCGGCGGAAAAACAGTTAGGATGACAGCTAACTGATTGTAGATATGGAATTACGGCATGGTACGGGCGGGAAAAAGATAGAGCGCCCTCAACGGTGGTCTAACATTGTGTTTCGCTGGTAATGTGTATAATCCGATTAAGGATAACATCAGGTTTTGTCGATTCACTGACAAACCGCTTTTTGCCGCTGCGGCGTCAAATGGACTGTTTAATGTCAAATTCGAGAGTCCACAAAATCATCGAGTCAGGCTTTGAAATTTCGATGAGAATGAAGCCTTCAAAGTGGCATTTTAATAGCAAAACAAATGTAATTGGGAGTTTAATTACGCGCATAATTGCGTTTACAGCACAGGGAAAAATGCATCGCCGAATATATACGATTCTGGGTCAAATGATGAAAAATATGATATGTTGCTATCTGTTGTCATTTGTTTGTTCACGCACAAATAATTAAATCTGTTACAATAAATTATCTAAAAGTAACAACTGATTTGATTGGACGTGTTTGTAATAATTGGATTTAATTAATGCTACATCGACTTAGCGCGTGCAATTACAAATACTAACTGCACATGAAATTGAAATATCGATTCAGCCGAAATATTAATGCAATATTTAGCAAAAATCATTCTAAATAGAAAACTGTTAAACATTCGAGTGCATTCCATTTACATTTTATTGGTGTATATTTGATACTAAATCGAAAGAGTAATAATCAAAAATATGTTTCAATTGAAATGTTTAGAATAGGATTACTTATTAATGTGTTTAATTACACTGTCGCTACGCTTGATACGTGTAAAAACAATATCATCACACAGTAGATTTCAAAATCATCTTTATTGATGCGAAAACATTTACTTACTCAAATTAAAACAGTACCGATTCCACTACGATTCAACAATTAACAAAAGTCGGTCAATTAATGTGTTGTTTGACAAGGCGATTTTTATTGGACAACGCTTCGTACATGACAAATCGCAATTTGAAAGTGTCAGTCAGTTCCTATAAATTTTATCTGACAAGTTGAAACGCATTTACTCCGCACTAGAAATTCCTAAATCATCGACCAGTGTCATTCAATTTATCTTACGCTTCGATAAGTAAAAAGTTGGAAAAGCCGCGACGGCGACGAATAATTATGACCTCATTCCGAGCCGTTTCCAAGTTCACCCCTAACTAATCCACCATTATCCCTCATCATACTGTTCAACTTTTTCGACGGCACACGGAACCGCAATATTCTTCATGTAAGGCCGTGGAATTAAAGTACCGGTTGGGGAAATGTGCTCTGGTGAGAGGGCAAAGTGCATACGGGCATAAAGTGCACCGTCCTTTTCCGGTCCATCGATAACACCGACGTCGTCGATCTTTCGGAAAAATTTGATACTGATCGGATGCCTTCTCTTCGTAACTGTGTCCACCTAACAGGGCCGACCCGGCCGAGCAACATTTCCGCTGGGATTAGAGGATCATGGAAGGTGCTTTATTTCCGCGCCAGACGGCATCTCTTAAACATCTTTGGCGGCAGGCATTTGTCATTACAAAATTATCTGGCAGCAGGGAACGAATAAATATATATAGATAGTGAGGATATTTAGAAATGTTAATTTCTCACCATCTGCCGACAGAAAAGAAAACTATACCATATCGAATTTTCGTATACTGTCAAAAATGTGTGTAAAATTAGAGAATTCGAATCGTAACTATAGCTTTAAACTTTTTTGTGCAGCATTATTAGAGCAATTTGATTTTACCCAAAAATTAAACAATACATTTGTACAGAGAACTCAATAATCCCTAAGTTTTTTAAATCTGTAAATCCAGGAAAAATGATAGTGGCGGCCATAAAATCGTGGCAAACCAGGTAAATATTTTTTCGATAATTTTTTCTGCCTCTTTACAATCGATTTCCAATGATAATAAATGCAAAAAGCGCACGTCAGCGCTCATTGACATTTCTCATGATCATTTTTTACCGGTTATCGATCCTCAACAATATTTCGACGACCTCTTAATCCTCTCAAAACTTTTAGCAGCAAGTGTATGTGGCATCCACACGCTGTGTACATATATCTATGTACACAGGCGGGCGTGTGTGTATCCATGTGTGTCATGTGCCATACGTGAACTGGAGAGCGCTCGCAGGCCGAAATAGAAAAAAGGAGCCGGAGAAAAGGACGAAAAAAGGAATTAAAAAAAGAGAATCGACTACCACTCCATTGAATGGCTAAGCGGGCGTATTGTTGCTGGCCCTCAGGGTGGAATTCGAAGACGCGATATTTATGGCCGTTTCACGCGCGCGACAACCCAAAAGGACCGTCCATCATCGCGAAAAGAATCGCCGGCGATATCCGAAAGACAACGTGCCCGGCGTTTTTGCCGGGTTTTTAATTCACGCCGTTATCTATATTACGAACAAAATGCACTGTGATTTATGACGGCTGCGTATTTACGCTGCGGAATTGTGTCGGCCGCCTTTGACCCCACGACTCTAAGCCCGGCGTAATTGTGTTTCAATGACAGGATCGCCTTTTTGGAATTCCGATATCGATGGGACCTTTGACTCCTCGAGTAATTACTTTTCGGGATTCCTGTCATTTTTTAAATCCTCCCTTCTGCGTTTTTTCTGGTCAACCAAAGTGTTCATTCAATTGCAGGAAATATATCAGCTATATTGTTTTTAGTTAAGAAAAAAATTAAGAAATTATCTAAATGATATTTTGTATCGGGTATAGATTGGAATGACCCAACTTCGATTAAAACCTCATCATGAAATACCTCATTTGAGGTGTTTTTTTCATTATTTCTGTCGTGCAGAATCGAAGTTGTAGTATTTATGTTGGATTGTAAAGTACCGTTGTTCTAACAAATTATCTGTTGCAATTTTATTTTGTAGTGTCGAGTTTTTGTCGAATTCACGTTGGGAACCTCTTTTATTACGTATCATAATCGATTATTGGTTAATCAGTCATTCGTATACTTAGTCCGGCTACGGGTAATTCGGTAACAACGTTCCAAAAATTAAGGCTGACTTTGAATGACACCAGGAAATCATTTCAGTTCGTTTCAATTTTAGTTCAAATAAAAATTGAAAAAAAAACAATTTTTTTCACGGCAGTAGAATGGTAAATACAATAAATGGAAAATTATATGAGCTATATTAAATAATGGAAAACTTCCATATGAATTTATTTTCATCTAAACGCGAATTTCAAGTACAGCTTTTTTGGTCGAGTTTTTAATTGTAATAAATGGCAACGACGTATATCAATTAATTTTTCCGGGAATTCGTGATGTACAAAATGATCCCTGTGATAATACTTTCCCAGGAGATGTTAGTTACCAACCTCCAAAAAACGCTCCGGTCGTGTCATTCCCCTAACTCTGATCGGGTTCTCCTGGGGTTTATGAGACCTCATCGGTCTACTACATCGTATTCACATTAGTCTATGTGGCACATAATTAGAATTACGTAACACACTCCTGGGTTGGTAATTTGTGCATTTGTAAATAAATTCGACACGCTGTAATTTCATATTAACTCCACTGCGAATCAGAATCCACCATTTATTTCGGCTCTGTTCGAATTGTTATAGAAAATAAATGTTCAGCAAAATCATTTCTACAGATTTATTTAACATGCTTATTTATTTCATAAATAAGCATGTTAAATAAATAGTAATTTATGCGTTTGTAAACAAATTCGACATGCTAAATCTCATATTAACTCCACTACGAATCAGAATCCACCATTTAATTCGTCTATATTCGAATTGTTATAGAAAATAAATGTTCAGCAAAATCATTTCTACAGATTTATTTAACATGCTTATTTATGGAATAATATTCGTCATTGTCAATTACCGGCCGCCAAATTATTTTGAATAATATAGCTTTATAAATATTAAACAATATTATTTAATACCAGTCTATAGAGATGTACATTTAATTACATTCTAGAGTTAATATTACCAAAGGTTATTTAGTGCTGCTTCACTCACATTAAGACAACATAATCGCCTGACATGTAACCGCATATTACATAACCGTAAGCATTTTGTTTGTCAGCTGCTACATAAAATAAAAGCCATCCGTCTATAGTCGGTTCAACTCGGATAAAACATCAACTGCTCTTCTTATAATTCTTATTTTGACAAAAACGCTTCTTGATGTAACTGTGTACACAACAATCAAAACTTTTTCTGCTGCACTTTATATTCTGTGAAAGTTGCGACACAACGGGGCGAGGTCAGTTTCAATTAAATTTCCCCTGAACTGTTAAACAGATTTCAAGCACGAGGGACGACTCAAATTTGTTTAAAAGTTTCGCGCATTTTGAATTTCAGCCGTAACTTTATTTATCGGGCCGCGCCTCGGATTAGTTACACGCGCGGAATCAGCTTCAATTATGTTCGGAAAAATTTCGCTTGTTAACCCGTAATATTATTACCGACACTCTTGATAACTTAGTTCGTTAACGTTTCGTCGAAAAACTTTGATCCGCGAAATTTAAGATGCCGCAAAAATTATTCTAAGTGACGTCATGGGCTCGGCTTGACGTGCGAATTATCTTTTTAAATGGACAGACGGATACTCGGTTTTGTCCGCTCAATTAGTCGGCGCAACGGCTTATTTGCCACAGAAAATACACGTGTACTGTCAATTTAATGAATTATTAGCAGATTATCGATTTCTTAAACTAATTACGAAGTTATTCGCCGTAAAAAAGTGTTGTGGATAAATTGTTCTTAAAGCTAACCGAAACGTTCAAGAAATGACTAACTTTTTTCATCAATAACATTCAGCTAAACGCGCGAAATAAGATTAATACAGGGCAAAATGAGAATGATGGGGAAAGAAAAATAATCCATTGAAGGAAGACAAATCCGCGAGATTATGTTATTAATTTCTCGAATTGTAACGTAATGGAGAGCAGCTGCTCGTCACTTATTAAAATTAAGAGGATTTGCAGGTTCATTGAAACGCCGCTGCCAGCCGGATAAACAGATGATATCTGCTTACCTGTCACTGTTTAAAAACCCGGGGATTGCCCGTTGCGTTCATATTCATTACAAAAGTTTCCTTATTTTACAACTTGTTCCGCCGCCGTCGCCCGTAATTACGTATATTGATGCACCGCAATTCGAGCAACGGAGACATGACCCGCGGTAATCGATGCAGCGAAAGAATCCATTACTCAAAACTTTTGTCATTTAACATTGATGCTCAACAGGTGATGCGTAAGCGAGCGCTAATCATTTTTCATAAATTACACCGCATATCAAATTTTTCGGGGTAAAAGTTGAACCGTTGGTGCAAAATTAATGGTCACCTTTTCGCGTTGTAAAATTGCCGCGATTAAATGTGCTTTTTTACGCCAAATAACTGTGGTAATATTTTTAATTGCATTTTAACAAACAAAAACAACGTCGACGAAACACGCGAATTACGCTATAATGTAAAAAAAGTGTTTTAAAAATTCAGGTTTATATATTTGACACCAGTTGCCAGTATAAATACTTTAATTTTAAAGGAGAACTGCGAAATCGGATCGTTTCCAACCTCACATCAGATGCATTCCAGTTTCTATTTGTCGAAATGTCGAAATATGTTATGCATCGCACTTATATTTCAAAAAACAAACATTCTTCCACCAGCATATTTGCGAATTTCTGTTTGAGGTTACAATTCATATGCTTGATTTTTCAAGTTTGGACTAATACTCAAGGAAATATACTTTAAAGACTGTATTGACAAATTAATTGAACTGATTGGTTTCGGTTGCCATTTTTCTCAGTTGACGAAATTGCCGCGACGCGATTATTCACAGCCTACGAAATGCATCCGAGGGAAAAGAAATATCGCGTTAATATGACATAAGGTAGCCGTAATGGTCGCGCGTGCCGCGACATTTGTTGTACAGAGTATTTCAATTGTTGCCGCACAACCAAAAAAATGTAACGTCAACGTAATATTATTATTTCGCCTCAGTAAAAAGCGGCTTTTTTCCGCGCGCCGACTGAAAATGTCAGTCCGGAGTAACGTCTTTCTCGCATTATCATTTATTTATTATTATTATCGTTCGTTTTTTTGCGAGGCTACGCGAGAACTCCCCCAGTACAACAATGTCCCTTTGGAATTGCTCATGTGACAAATTACATTTTTTCGCCATGCACTTTCAAACAATGCATGAAATCACGAGCCCATCAGGCCTCACGAAAGAGAACGGTCAGAAACAAGAAATTAAGTCCACGCGGTGATGAATAAGCGATTCATTCGGGGCGAACATTCAAATGCAGAATCCGGGGAGGGCACGACACATTTTATTGCGTTCATTCCTTTATCGAATTAGCGGTTCATTTGGCAATTGACAATTTCCGATTGGAAGTGTTTAATAAGTGCATTTTCGTTTTTCTATGCCTCGCAAATTTGATTGAATGAAGATCAATATATATTGGTGGTAAAAACTGATAAACTCGTCGAATCAATAGTGCATTTTTCGGCATCAATGGCGGGGGAAATGAAATTGTGGCAGCATTAAACAGCAAAGATTACCGCCACGGAAATCGCGTCGGCTGATAATATTTTGTGACTTTTTTGATCGTTGACCCGAATACTTTTCAAAGATTCATATCCATCCGTCGCACACCATTGAATGGTAAATATTGAACTTGTTAGAGGGAGAGGGAAAACGCGAGAAAACGAGATATCTGCATTACCGCGTTTTACGAGGTGTCAGCACGCGCAAAAAATGTGTGCTAAAATGCGCGCAGCTCGGCGATGATTTCACAGACACCAAGTGTAATCAAGACTCAAAGGAAGATCAAACGTAATCGCGTTACGACGTAAACAATCCGACGTTCAAAAAATACTTTTCAAACTTTATCGCTTTCCATTACATCCACCTTTCTATCAGTGAACAAATAAAACAGGGTTAGAGGAGTGACGGATATACAGAGACTGGATTACAGAATCCTGGTTTATCACTTCACTGGCAATCATTATTTCATTCGCCAACAACGATAACTTTGCAGCGGTGCATTGTACATGAAAAACGATGAATAGAGACACTGGTTCACCTTTGTTCCGAAAAATTTACTCATTGTACAGCTCACCAACTTTTATTAGAAACGCCTCGCATCAAAACAGTTCCGTTTCGCCGAATGCGAGATCAATAAGATGAGAACGTTCGCGCGGGCCACAGCGGAAGATACAATCAACGTTTTCCGCAATAAAACCGCGGTGTAAAAAGCGTCACGTCTTACATCTGCGCGCGATTCTCATTTCCTATCATCGAAGGCGGGTATCGCTCTTATTACACTCAAATTGCCATTCGATATTTAAAGGCGCGCAATAAAGGATTTCATCGCATCGGCGAAAAACGGCTGGTTGCAATCAGAAAATTATTTGTTTTAAAAGCAAAGGTTTAGTGGAGTTAGCAACAATTTGGTTTGTTTAAGGTGGGAAATCCACCGAAAGAGATTGATGATTTTTGGCCAAATAAATTTTGGCGGTTTCTGTTTCAGTTATGTCATTGTTCATTGAGGATAAAATGTGTGATAGTCTTTTTAATAAGTGACTTACATCTTCATTTTAGCAAATAATTGGACTTTGGTTACTTTACTCTCTATTTAAATTGAATATGAATTATCATTATCAAATTACAATCATTTTGCGGTTTAGAATTTGTAGGTCTTTGTTTTGAAATTATTCGATGATTCTACTATATCAAACTGCGATTCTTCTTTCTATTCCATTTCCAGAATTGGATAGAATAGAAGCTTGCCATTGAATTTCATAAATTTTTTATTTAGAATCACATTATTCTAGATGGTTTCAAATTTCCTATTTCAATCACCAGATGGAAATTGAGAATTCCTAAATCCTGTTCTACCGAATTCACTGTGAAGCTCGCTTCTTTTGATAATAAAATTATAACGTCACGTCACTACAATAAAAAACTGTTCGCAGGATACTTTTTAATCCTTAAACTTAAAACCCTAAATCATCTATGTCTCTCAATGAATTTCCCACCACTAAATATTTCACCTAGCGCTACGTGAACGAAATATTTTTGTCGATTCAACCAAAAATTGTTCTGACTCTGGCGCAGCGACGCAGGGGTCGGAACCAACGGGGACGAAAGTTATTGGTCGACAGTAGCTGCGCTTTTTGCACCTCGTCGGCGGCCCATAATTTGGTGCGTCTTTTTCAAACAAAGCGCGAGCGGATACGACAATTCAACCAACTGGTAACGGCGCGTTAGCGCAACTTACGTTCCCTTAATCGCGCTTAATTGCGCGCAATTACTTCAAATGGGGAAATAACAAGTCGTTCGTGCGCCGACGAGCCAGCGCGCGGTTTTTATTCTTGAGTGGAGGCGACAGAATCCCGAGCAATTAGACGCTGCGAGCCGGCCCGTTAATCACAACAGCCTGCCCAAATGAAACAAAAGACGTTTTGTACGTGCACGTCAGCGGCGGCCCCTCGCGCTTTTGGCTCAGCTCGATCAACTTTGCGCCTCCATTTGTCACCGGCCGCTACGATTCTTTGGCAATTGCAGCCGTCAACCGTTGGCATTGTTCGACCGTTATTTTGTTTATGTAGACAAAGTTTCACAAAACCGGTTTTGTCAAACTTTGCACTTCGGATGCACTCAGGAGTATTTAACGATTTTGACTGGGTTTCGTTAAGTCTATGTCGTTGGCTGCTCTTTAAAGGAAGCGACCACGGAAAATCGATTTGTGTACAAAAATAGCATATCTTAATTATTTTGCTATATAAAAAATATTGCATATTTTGATTCTTTGAAAAGTGTGTTTTGATGTGGTTTAGAGAAAATCTATATAAAAATGGTGTCTAATCCAAAATTTTTAATGTTAATAATAGTTAGATGTTTCTTTATTAACTTTTGTTAAGATATTGTATGATATTTTTATTCTGCACATTTATATACTTTCATTAATTTTTTACTTTCGCTATTTTGGTAGACGGTCCTCTTAAAATATAATAAATTTCGTTCAAAGAGGCAATGGTATTTTCTTTTGTAAAATGGCATGGTTCTTAGTTGTTATTACTATTTGATTTATATAATTATATTTGTTTAAAATAAGGAAATGTTGAATAGTTATTCACTTGAAATTTCAGGAAAATGAAAATGGGTCTATTCGATAACGTCTAATGAAAATTATCATATATTATTAACATATCTATATATATCTGTAACGTATAACATTGATGTTGAACGTATGAACATTTGAAATTGAATCAGATATATGAAATTGGCTGAGATCATGCTGAATGTAGTGAAATGAGATATGTCAAAATTTGTTAATATCATCCCGACTACCACGCATGGTTAGCGATTCAATGTATTTATCCCGACGAATATCTCATAATCCTGCAATTTAATAATGCAACCTCGACGCAAAGTTCGATTCTATGAGACGATCCTCGTCTTTCGGTTGATGAGACAAAGAGAGAATGAAGAAAATTATTAGGATAGTTTAAACACTTTCCTCTTAGTCTTATTATATATGATTAGACTTGAATCTGTTCTAACTAGTTTGACACTAATAAAAATTGATTGTGTCTGACCGAACTTGATCGGTTACAGTTACATTATAATCGGACGAGACTCTATCCGGCCAGATCATGCGAGATAACGATTTCATTCCAGTAAACTTAAATACGTGCATGAATATTAATAGAAGTTCAAAATAAAACGAAAAAATATTTGTAAGGAATTAAAAAAAGACTTATCAAATACTTTTTCCAACTATTTTTCCAGGGTGAAAAATATATAACGTGAAATATACTATTCAGATTAGGTCATAAGCATAAATGGCTCCTGTCAGTTCGAAAAATGCAGAAAATTCCGAAATCGTGGGATCACAATAAATGGCCTCCCAGACTACACAATCTAGTCTCCCAAATTGAATGTCTTCGGATTGAAGTATCGACCTAATTTATACTTGAATTTTAATCTTATCTCAGCAAAGTAAATACCCCTAGACAGATTAGACACGATTAAGTCTGATAAGATGGAATTAGATTTGATGATCGGATTTACCGGCACTCCGGATACAGACAACGTCTATCAGATTCAAACAAGTTTCGCCAAATTTCAATAGTTTGATTCGATTATAAGTCCTAATTTATTGCGTCCTATCTTTCGACAAAGCGCGAGATCACGACCGGCATCGGCATTTTTTATAAATCAGCCTCTATCAACGCAAATCAATTTCTACATTTCCAATTTTTCCCGCCATTTTAGCGGTCTGAGTCGAGCGTCTGATGGATATGCCTCGATACGCCGAATAGTTCGAATTTTTCGCATTACAGAATCGCTGCGAAGAACCTCGAAGGTCAAAAAAAACAATTTCCCATTATTTTTTGCCGTCGAGTTGAACTCTCCTCGGACTCGTTGAACGAGCGCCTTTTTCGACGCATCATAATTTTTCAATGTCACGTTTTTTTCGACCGCTCGACGTATAAGCCACGTCGTCAGGTCATCACCCCTAACCGCGCGGACCAGACGCGAAAAGCTCTCACCCCTTTCAGCCCAACTTTGAAACGACATTCGTCCTAATCTTCTGCTTGATTTAAGTGTCGCGAAAGTAAGTTGTTCGCGAGTTTGACCCTGTAGCCTTTGTGAACAAACTATGGCTCTTCGCGCCATCCAAAATAATGGATCTTGCCGGTCTCGTTGGCGCACTATTCTGCTCGAAAATCCGACGTTTTGCTTAAAGACCGAAATTCGCGGGAAAGGGTCGGGGGGATAAGTGAAAACTCATTGATTTCACGGAGAACATACTATATCAATACTGGTTTGCAGTCACGCCACCACATCGCGAAGTGTTTTTCTATTAGCTCTGGGGACGCATCGCTTTGATATCTGATAAAGCGGGTGAACTTTAACGAAATTTTTCGTCGCTATCGCTTTTCTCATTTAACTTTTTTCACCGGCGAAAACTCCCTTAACAAATTTGGCAGCAGGATTAAGTGGTTGTATTAAATTTTCATGGTTTTGAAGATTAGGGGTTGGCTAAAAAGGAAAGTTGCGCAATTCGATTGCAAGCTTAAATTGGTCGGGATTGTTTGTTCAAAGCAGAATGGATTTCGCCCAGGAGTTACGCGGCTTTTGCCGGATTAAAAATCAGGACTTTTTTCGGTATTGAGGCAATTCAATTTTGATTGGAGGAAAGATACAAATGCGAGTTTTTGTTGAAAAATAAAAAATGGTTCAAGGAATTCAAAGAATCATAACCAAAAAAATTGTTGCAAAAAAATGTTTGGTTTATTTTCTATTTAGTTAAGATCGCGCTAACTAAAATATTTGGTTAAAGAAGCTAATTTAAATTTAACTAAAATTGTGGTTGATTCTACGAAAGTTGTTGTCAATTTTACCAAACATTCTTGATCAATATCAACGCTGTAAAAAAGACTGTAAAATTGCAGTGCTTTTTAAAGTATATACCCCTGAAAACGAATATTGAAAAATTGTTTAATTCAAGGATATATACTTTAATTTTTCACATTGACAAGAAAATGTTACAATTAAACTGGAAACTTGCAGTTTTAAGGTGTTCTCACATTTGAGATTCAACTTTCACTTTAAAGATATACACAAACAGTAAAATGATTGAATCTCAACGGATAACTTACATATATTCAAGTGAAACTGATCTTCAAATAAAGCTTTCTCAGCACTCCCGTGGAAACATATGTACTTTCCAAGAGTGCAACTTCAAGTGCAATACATATTGACATTCGAATGTCAACTCATGTATACTGCTTTGATAATTTGCAACTGATTGCGAATAAAAAGTGCAAGAGAATTTTCAAAAGAAACTTGAAAATTAAAGGCAAAGTTGGTTGCCGAGGATTCTAACTTTAAACAGCGTTTCACGGTTGTTACTACTTTAAGAAATGTCCCTTCTACGCTAAAAGGGAATCATCTCCAAGACGACTGTCATCAGTCAAACTTTCGTTTTACTGTAAAACCCTTTTTCTGTAAAACAATTTCGTTTTGCAATAAAACGTATCGTTTAACGTATCGGTAGATTACAGTCGTTTTGGAGATGACTTCTTTTTAAAGTAAAACGGACATTTTTTAGAGTGTAAGACTGCTGTTACACTACTGTATCACTACTGAAACTTCGCCTCATAATTTCGACCGAAATCGTCACTAATGACCCGCGTAGCTGACAGAATCGAAAGCCCAAAAGTGACATCGCGTTAGTTGAAGCGACTTAGAGCACTTCTTGGGCTTACAGATTTTTTGTCGGGAATATTCCGAAATAATTGCGGCCCTCGTGCAGCCGCGCAACTAATTACGCAAACAATGAAGAGCAGAGTGGAATCAAAGTCCCGGATATGGTTATTACCCGCGACTCATTAGGCGTGGAAGCAGCGTTTTTCCGGCGGCCGATTCATCGGGCGGAGCTGCTTTCGGCGGTTAATTTATTCATCGACTGACAAGCCGCGACGTCTTGCGTATTTTGCCACGCCGAATACAGCCGCGACTCGATACTAACGAGAGCAAGCGGGAACAATGGAAATCGTGTAATAACCCGGCGTTCCGGGCGAGCGGCGTCTACTTATCAAAATGGCACAGCGTTCGTTCCATTAGAAAAACACGGCCATAAATCCTGTTTCGCATTTGCCCGTGCGTCAGGGCACCGCGTCCCGCTTATTTACATTGTTCCAGCCGCTATCTTATACCGTGGCGTTCCTTTTTTTAATCTACATTCCATTAGTCGTGAAAGCATTCCGTTTCATTTTACTTTGAGGCGACGCTCAAGTGTTTTCAGGGATTCAGGCGGGGAGATGGGAAGAGCTACACGGCTCGTCATTTTTCATCGCGGATTACCGTAATCTGCGGCATTTATTGTACAGGTGATTACGCCGCTTGGCAGCGGCGCGTTTCGGCACTCGGCCTAACGGAGACGGCTTTTTCAACGCGTCGTCGCCGCGCCTTAACCGTGCGGGCTTAAACTGTTTCGCCGTGGCGATTTTTGCGCGACAACCTCCGACCCAGCGGAGGGGATCATCGATTGTTTCCATTTTCGTGGCTTAGTTCGGGGCTTAATGAGAAAGTTCCACGATATTCAATAGACGGCGAAAGTTTCTTCCGGGGCTTTGTTAGGCTTCCAGTCGTTCAATTTCGCGAGCGAGGCGAGTTTCTTTTTAGTTAGCACGTTACTAGTGAAATTAAGGGAGGATAATTAATCGCAGCTGCACTGGGTGTGTATTGAGGTCACGAAAGTGGGCCAATTTTTGGTGGAAACTCGATTTCCGCGTTAGTTTTTCTCAACGAGAAAATCGTGGAAACAAAAAATTTAAACAAACCAAAATGTAATTTTTTTTAGGTTTTACTTAAATTTCATGACAAATATTATCCCAGCTTTTTCACGGAAGTAAAAAGTACGTAAATCAAAGAATATGATAAATAATTATAAGTACATCGAAGAATATGAAATTTTCTTCGCTTAGATGAGTTTTTACATTCAGTTTTAATTATTTTTGCAAAAAAGCTGATTAGCTATGTCCGTCTTTTTTATTACGTTCTCCAACTTATTATATGCAAAATATTTAAATTTCATATGTTGTTGAGTTATTAACATTATGGAAATTCTACTGTAGAACAGTAATCAATCTTATCTTTATTCACGAAAAGTTTTTTTTTTTTTTTGAAAATATATTTGGTGACAAAAATTTAAGTAATGTTAAAATGGCAATAAAAGTTGAAAAATCGTTGAAAAAATGTCACCTAAATCCACGGCCTATAAATAAGTAAGTTAATATACCTATATGTCACGTAATACAGTGTCGTTACGGTGTACATATATCTAAGCTTTATGCTTCGGTGGACTCTAAGCTCGTAACGAAAATCATAGGCGGAACTAATTGACTTGCCGAACATTGTATTGTCGTGCGTTAACCACCTCAGTTATGAACGATTTTCCCTGCAGAATTAACAGAAACCGCGTTGTAATATTGCGCGCGAAATCGATCTCGCGATTTTAACGCACACTGTGTTATTGCCACTTGTTAATTTATTACAATTACGCGCGGCGCACGTGACGGCATTAATCACCACTTTGCCATCAATCCGTCTTGATTTATTTCTAATTGTCTTTCTTAATCGGAATTTACTCACCCGCTGATATGCATGTTGATGCGGCTTTTGAACGATGACAATCGCCTTCGAGCGGCGCATCCGACATTTTTTATAAAATATCCACGTGCAGGCTTAGGAACTTCTTTCGATATTAAGCCACGAGTCAGTGCGATGAAAAATTCGGAAAATTTTATTTCAGTCGCACAGTTTCACCCGGAAGACGGATTTCGCAAAGCACTGGTTCTATTACTGGAAAGCAGATGTTGGATTTAATTTTATGAATCCATCACTTCTGTCACCCAAAGTGTTTAAAATTCTACACTCTTGTTTTCTGGAGCACGTAATTTTACAGAACACTGCACGCACGTGGGATTTTATACTTTTAGAAAAACGTGACCCGGTCTACATAAATATATTTTAAATTAAAATAAGTAAATTCCTTTACCTCTCGTTAGTATAAACAATAATAAACAATAATAAACTACGTGTACTCAATAGTTAAATAAACTTATACATCCATTTCACTATGTTTAGAGTAAGAGAGAGTATTTTAAGCGTATTTGGAGGTTAATTGACGACAAACTGTTTTTTCACATTTTCGGAAAATTTGAGAGTGAGATCCTTTCAAATTTTCGACATAAGATAAATTGACTGCAAACCGG
This sequence comes from Ceratoteleas bidentatus, assembly GCA_022817645.1. Lineage (NCBI taxonomy): Eukaryota > Metazoa > Arthropoda > Insecta > Hymenoptera > Scelionidae > Ceratoteleas > Ceratoteleas bidentatus. The sequence continues at coordinate 23,580 of JABFPB010000104.1, forward strand.
AGGAAGATATTGTTAAGCGTGAATCATCAATCAGAGCAGTACTACATTTCTTAGTGTTTGCATACATGTTTTTAAATCGATATTGTTTCAGTTATTGTAAAACCCGTGTGTCCTGAGCGAATTTTTAATTCAATTTATTGACTCTTTTTCTCTCGCCCTTTTCGTTGTCCCATAATAGAAGTTTCTTAAATTAAGTCGAAAGCCTTCTCGACATGCTACATATCGAAAAGATTTACCTACAAAAGAAAAATAGAAGCATTGTGTTCCGTCCCGGGTTTTTTCGCAGATGCGGTCGGTGCTTTCGCGCGCGGCATGAAAATTTTCACTTTATCGGATGAAACGTAACTTAATTACGTTCGATTAGCATCACGCGCAAGCAAAACTTTTGCTGAAACTGTAATGCAACTCTTTTAATTATCTTCTGAGAAGGAACAATGAATTGCATTTAATGCATACACGATTCGCGCGCACTTTTTCGAATCAAAATCGCTTTTAATTAATCGGAATTAAATTCCCCTGGCGTCTTGTTTCTCGCGATGCTTCATTTTCGCGCAACAAATTGTTCGCCTTTACTGCTCCATGACTCATGTTTCAGCAGCTGATTTCAAGGTAATTTTTTTTATGAAAATGTAAATAAATAAAAAAAAATATACTACAAAAAACTGAAAATGTTAGGCTTACTTTTCTCCTGCGAAATTGCCATTTCGCATTAATAATTTCGTATGGGTCATTAATTAATTTGTGTATAGATATGTAATCAAAATTGAAAATACAATATTAGATTTGTCTGTTTGTTCATCGTACTGAATTGTTAATGTAACCCCATTAGGCCGAACTAAATTATGAAACATCAAAAGTATGTCCGTAACACATTTAAATTGAACATGATAATTACCCAGACCTCTAAATCGATATTAAGAATTCACGCGGGCAAAGTGTTGCGCCAAAGCTTTTAAAAACTATTCGCAACTTACCAATACATAAACCGAAATTAACTCAGCGCGGAACAAATTCACGAATTTAATCGAGGTAGGAAGACTACCCCGTTATTCCATTAACTTGGAAAAGTGTTTCGCTTAATTATTCAGAAATGATATTTGGAGCTGTAATTTTCGGCGAACCGCATCTTTTGCCATGCCGAAATGCCGGGCACGAAGTTCTCAATAAGAAATGAGCAGTGCAGTTTTTTCGTCGGCCAAATTGTGCAGTTATTCAATTTACGTTTAATCACTTCTCCTTTTGTGGCCGCTGCGCAGAAAACTGTGTTCTGCAATTAATTTCCGGTTGCGCGAATTGTTTACGTTTACTTTTAACGATTCAACAAATTTTGTTCGGCATTTATTATTGGACGTTGTTTATTTACGCACATTCTACCTGATTGGAAAAACACGAGTTTAGAAGTTTTTTGAGTTTCCAAACTAAAATAAACTTTATTTTAAAATTGGAAACATGACTCTTGAATATCTTTTATGGTCTACTTACAGCCGATTAGTTTGTTGATAATTTAATGAGAAACCGCTTCAGTAATTCATTCTAAAAATATCGTAATGTGTAAAATCATTCTCATTCTAATATTACCCAACAGCTTCATCCGCAAAATATTTCGATCGCGACTCTTTTACTTTTCCCCGACCATTACCGCGCATTAATCACCATTTACAGTAACATCGAACCGCGCGAAATTTCGCCTGGGGTAAAGCCCCGCGACAGCGCGTCTCCGAAATAAAGGCGACGGTGTTATTTTCTTGTCGCGAGTCCCCGTGAGAGAATAAAAGTTGGCGGAGGCGATTGCCGGGCGCGCAACCAATTTCCCAGGAGGCCGCCGGGGATCCTAAGAGTGATCTTCGCGAAGCCACCGCACTGTCGCACACACGCGCGAGCCACTTCGCCGGCTACGTGGCTTTTCCTTTTAAAGCTGATTTATGCACTGAGAGAATGTCGAAGATGTCATTTCGATAAGCAGCAGAAGGCTTGATCCGATCTTTTATATGCTCACAGGGAAGACTATTGAGAGCTTACATTTATTTCGACGTTAATGCGTAGTGTTATTGATACAGTTACCGCCGCGGGCGTAATCGCGTAAATGCGCTTTCGCGTCGACGATCGGGACATCAATCGCACCCGCGCGCCACTGCATCAGTTCTAACGGAACGACCCAATTAACATATTTATTTATTCCTGCGAGTGAAAGTATCGCAAAAGGCGCCAATCCCTGGCGGAGCACTTTTCTCTCATTCGATCGCCTAGCAAATGCGTTCGCTTTTTATAAAAGCGGAGGCATTTGCTAGGCGATTAATATTTTGCGTTAATTCAGTTGATGTTCAGCTGATGGAAGTCAATAGATCGATTCTGGATTCGGTATGCATTTTGAATCGTTTAGAAAGTAAAATGGTATGCATTTCAAAATGTCATAACAATGCATTTGTACGAGTTTACTAAAAAGTTGTATGTTTTAAAGTTATTTATCGAATAGAACTTGAAAAAAATGCCACATATCCAGATAAAAAGAACGTGTATGGCATATTTAAGTTATGCCATATATGCCACATATATATGTACATATATGCGACATATCAATTTATGTACGAAAGACATTCTTAAAAATGTTGCATTGAGGCAAGAATATTTGCATTCAGGCAAAGCAATTTACGTTGAGTTAAAGCAAATTTGCTTTGACTCAATGCAAATTTCCTTTTTCACAATTCAACATTTTTAACAGTGTATGTATGTCATCATACATGCGGAATATACGCAACATATATGTGCTAACGTTAATTTCATGTTAAACAAACTCGATATTCCGTGAGACTAGCGATCTGCGGAGTCATCTCACACGCGTTACACATTTTCGCAGCGTAACGAGCAAAATTTGGCAAGCTTGTTCGTTATTTATGCTTTACATCCGCGGCCTTTTTGCCCCGGTTTTGTTCTGGGGTGATATTCCGTTTCACGTTGGGCGATGATAAAATCAAGTGTTGGGTGTTTCGTTAATACCTGGCAGTACGCTAATGTCAATACACTGTCAGTCACGAGTTCTGGCGAAAAGAGATGCAACGTTCTTAAACTGGAGAAGTGCCAGACATTAATGAGACACAGTGTACAATGACTCGACAAAGAAACATTCGGGGTAACGCTATGAATGTTAGTTCGGGGTTTGACGGAGTGTTGTTAAATTAAGAAGAATTCGCGCATTGTACGAGTAAAAAGGTAATGCGAGTGCCAAAACGGATATAATTACTGATAAAATAGCGCGATGTGTTTAATGGTCTCGTTTAAGTTTTTTGCTCTAATTTGTTTCTCGAATTGTTCATTTTCCTCGACGTTCATTACCATGCGTATAAAGCATGAACGAAAATGAAACAACAATTGAGAATTACTACCATTTAAGGTAGTAGTAGCGCTGCATCCTAGGCAAATTATATACCAGATTTTTGTTAAAAATTGAAGTAGTTGGACATTTTATTCGTCATGTCAGTTATTTAGAACTGTGTGGGTTGTATGAAAAACATGTTTCTTCCATAACTCGTAATGCGTTTCAGTTACTACAAAATTCTCCATTTATTTTCAACAAAAAAAAGTTGCACGAGAAGATCAGTTTTTGGAAGCAACGGTTAGTTTAAAATATAACGACATATATATTAATAACATAATTTCATTCTGAGTACACATACTAATTACACTAAATACAAAATAAAATAATTCCTTTCTGTTTGAAATAATTGCGTTTTTAGTTTGATACATCCTTTTACACGATTTAAACGAAGACATTTTCTTTTTTTTACCATAAGTGCGAAGCATAACATATTTCGACATTTCAACAAATAACAACTAGAATACATCTGATATGAGGTTAGAACGATCTCTCTAACATTTGTAGTGTCTACTGTAACTTAGGTACAGTCAACCTGTAATTTCACATTTTAAAATTCAAGTGTACATACTTGCAACTGATGTCAAGTATGTATACTTGAACTTTACACTCCTCTTCTCCACTGTCTTTGACGTAAAATCCATTCGTCCCTTTTCACAAAACCTCATATCAAATACACTACCAAACGCGATTACAATTTAAAAACCATTTCAGACCAAACTACCGGGCAAATTACCTCCCATTTCATCCGATACATATTCAACAACTCGGATCACCAGGACAATGCTCCTCCCCTTTAAAAATAAAAAACCCACCGATAAAGACTCCTTCCAATGACCGGCGCTTCACTCCGTGTGAATTGTCCGCCCGTACGAGGCATTATTAATGCGATATCCCGGCAATTGGCGGACAACTCGTCGCCCGGCAGAAAATCGCGCGCGTCAATTATTCAAGCGAATTGACAGCCGACGCGTATCGTCGGCCTAATGCGCAGGGCCAAAGTGCCGCGGAAATTAATTCGAAATTACGCCGAGACAGTTGAACGTGTTACGAATTAATTGTCCACGGTGTCCGGCGCCGGATAAAAGTGTCTCGGCGTTAATCATCGCAGCTGCGACAGCGCCGCGGATTGCCGGCGCACGTTAATTTGTCAAGGGCACAATTACGCTTAGTGCGACGTTTCGTGCGAAGCTAAACGCCGATGCGCTTAACGCCGGAACCTGCTTGTTTTCTTCGGAGAAAGCGGCTTGCGCGCGGCGCTGACAGTGATCAATGCCGGGCCATGCCGATCCGTAGCGCGAAACCCGGCCGGATCGCGCGAGACACCCTTTTTATGCACTTTCATTATGTTTAGTCATTTTTAGTCGTCTGGGGAAAAAGCGCGTTATTAGCGTTATTTGTCCCGAAACGGATTCTTTCGGCGACGCGGCCACGACAAAAAAGCACGGACAATTTGTTGACAAAAATTGGACTGGTGTTGCGCCATTTTTACCAGCCCCTTCGGTATCGAAGCACCCGCTTTTTGGCCCGCCCGACAAATGGGTTACGTTTATTGCTGCCACTGGGTTCGCGCTATTTCAAGTGGTTATTTTTAATTGGCTTTTTGATTTTGATTGCGCAGCTTTTTACTGGTTTTCCAATTAGCGGCGAATTTTTAATCATGTGGATCTGTTGATCATTTTGACTGATGGTCGAGAATTTGTTTATTCTTATTACTTTGCGTTCATCGATGTTGACTTTTAAGTTATTCTGTCAATTTTTTGGTAGAAAGTCACCGGATTTAGTGGCTATCCAGATGCTAAAATTTTTGGTTTTAAGTTACGTTTGATTTAGAAAATAGAAAAATCATATATTGTTTTATTAAAAAAATTTTATTCGATATTAAAGATTTGTTATATAATAATGGAAAAAATAGGAATTATAAAATCATTGCGTATCCAGTGATGACTTTTTCTTCACAAATAAAGAATTTTTCTAAATAATACTCAATACTTGATCATCCTGAGAATGAAAATTTTCGAACAAGTTTTGATCATTTTCAGTAATGACCTGATATCATTCACTGATTTGCCTTGGTTCATTTATCCGAACTTTTTTAAATTGATTTTCACTGAACTACTCAGATAAATTAAGAGATAACAATGTTCCTCCACTCAACTCAATATCTGCATAAACATCGCATTCTTTACTCTGCGCAATATTTTTTGCACGTTAGACTAACATTGCTAAAGTAATTTCGCCGGCAATAAAGCCACAATCGCGCGTCGAAAAACAAACTTTATTACAAACGTTGAGGCGAAATAAAAAGGACGAGAAAATTTGTAATTAAATAAACATTGTTTCGGTTAAACTTGAGCATTCTCGGCGAACAATTCGACTGCGCGCTTTCGTTAATTGGCTGAACGTCTCGGAAAAAAGTTCGCAGTGAAATCGCCGCGTGGATAATGACTTTGAATTCCGCGCGCAACTGTTTTTCAAATACTTAATTTTTGGAAGTCTTTAAAGAGTTAACGCGTTGATGTAGAGCACAATGTCGGCATGAATAGACATTATAAAAGCGCGGAAACTTTCTTGCGACTCGCGGCACAGGCGTCAGTGTCCGTAAACCACGGCCTTTGTTTATGTTTTTGAGCGCCATTCACGAGCGCGTCTAAAAAGTTGTTCACACTTTACACGAGTCCGCGTGAATAATTCTGCACGGGTCTTCATAAATTTCAACGTTTCACCGTCCACGTCGGAGTTATTTAGTTTATCGTGTAAAAAGACAGTGACCCGCCAAGTTTTTGAATATTTGAAATTGAATGTATGAAGTTTTGCACGAGTAAATAATGAATAATAATAACTGATGCTCTCGAAGTATTACTGCGCGACATTTGAAGTTGAAGTGAAAAGAGGAAGATGTAAATTCGCGATGGCGAAACGTTATTTGAATGTGTTGATTTTAATGAAAAAGCAAATTGATTTTTTCTCTCGTTCTACACCTTTTTACAGGTGTAGAACGAGAGCAATTTCTTCTTTTTTAGAATAGTTGAATTATGTTGTATTTTATTATTATAAATTTTTATATCATCATTAAAGATCGTATATAAAAGATCGTATATATGTTGGACAAATAGAACATCAACATATCATTTATATAAGATAAATTTACATCTACTGCACTCCTTCCATAAAAATCGAATGATTTCTCGTAATCACTCCTATTTATTAACCTTCGAGCCGCCATTACCACAATTTTGTCACATTCATCATATTACATTCATTTCATCAATTCCATTTCACCCTCCCGACTGTAACAACTCCATTTCACCACGCGCCCCATATCATTTTCATTTGATCGCCCACATTCCATCAACTTCATACAGTCATCTTTATTCTGTCATTTTCACACCACCATTAATATTAGCATTCTCCGCGACTCAACTTTATAATTCACGTTAATTCAACACTGACCATTACTCCGACGTTTATTAACATTTAGCCGACGCGAATAAACGGCCCGATCGCACGAGTGCGCGCATCCCGAAAAATATATAACGTTTTATTAATTCCAGAAATACGCTTGCAGCATGGATGCGTTCGCGTTTGCAAATGACAACGACAGGGATCGCGTGGCGGCACCCATTACTGCGGCAGCGGTCATAAATCCGGCAAAAATTATGGACCGCTTTCGTCGGTTCGACACCGCGTGCACGCGAATTCACGAAAAACGACTGCAACGCGAGAATCTGAACGCAGCCCTCCGGGCAGGTAATGCGACGGTCACGTTCGTTTTCGGCCAATTATTTTTCCCGGGACTTATTACCGCGCTCATTACCGGCCGGGATTTTCGTCGAGATTTTTCGTGCCCATCGACGCGCCGTTCGCCCGTATCTTATTAATTAGTCGCACATGCTCCGGATGCGTTCAGCGCGTTAAATCCGGACGAAGTTCGCAGCTGCGCGAGCCGCGCGCAAATACGATTTTAATGAGTTTTTTTCGGTCGCGGAGTTTAAGAGTTTTAATCGCCCCGGCAATAACAGGCGAACTATTATCAACGCATTCTGACCATTTGAAATTAATTTTTTCGCGATTTTAGGCCAAGATAAAAAGTTTTGTCCACATATATTCCGGGTCCTGATGCGAGTGTACACGAGCGCGAAACTTCGCCAACTTTTTCGGGACTATCATCTCGGGGGCGGGTGGCACCGGGGGCGAAAAAACCGAGGCAAAAAGGTGGCTTCAGCTCCTTCTGGCAAGCCCATGAGCAACTGAATTAATGGTTTTCGCAAAATTTCCCAACTTGTAAGAATTGGCCGATCATTTTTAGAATGAATTCATTAATTTCGAAAGTTTGCTTCATTCCAAGTTTCGGAGAGCCGACTTCCTCGAGTTCTTTTTCCTTTTTGCCACGACTTCCTTTTTACATCACGTTTACTATTTTGTGGCCTAAATCGACGAAGTATTGGCGGATATAATTAGACGGTTTAGATAGGTGAAGTTAACTATAATTAGCATACTCGGAACGTCTCAATTGTTTAAAATAATCGTAAAAAATGAACGGAAGTGTACGGCAAATGACAAAAACATAACTTCAGTCATTAATGTATTCCATAAGCACACCAAATATTAGTCCACAAGCAAGTAAAAAATAGTCCAAAAACACAGCGTTGATTATCTTATCTAATATACAACGCAATTATATTGCAAATTATTTTATTGTTTTGATTATTTTGCTACTTTTTGAGGCTTCTCGTTACTCTGTTTCGATACTTGTATCTAAAAATTTAAAGTCATATTTATTATGTATTAGCTGTACTTCATCAAATTTAATTATCACTCCGGGAAAAAATAAATTGGATAATACAAAATACATTAATAATACCAAAAAAATTCCCAAATTATACTGTAATTTAAGTACGTCCAATTATTTTGTTGAATTTATTTATTATTTATGTATAATTAATGCACAACTTTTTTCCTGGGATAATTTAATTACTTGCCAATAAATAAAAAAAAAGTTTAATTTATTGGCAAGAAGCGTTTATGTACCGAGAATCGTGGCCGAGATTTAGATTAATTTTTTCTCGCGTTAATAAGTTGGTTCTAATTGCTGCTGGATTTTCATTGGTCTCCTGCAAATCAAAGCCAAAATGTTCTGCACCAGTTTGCTTGCTCACTACTTGTTCATTTCCGAACAGAATTAAGTGGACATAAAACACAGGATCACACTAAAATGCAAATCGCACTCGCAGAATAAATAAGCAGCGCATCGTTTCGCGCCGACATATTTATCGTGCAACTTTTTCAATACACAAAGTGCATGTCCAGTGATCTTTCATAAACACGCACGCGGTGGAAAAATAAAGCCTTTATATTGAGAAAGTTTACTTGAATATTTCCCAGCTGCATACGTTGCTGGCGAATTTATTTTTGCAAAAGCTCGAGCATTTGTATCCCGGGTTCTTCTTCTTAATCTCCATTTAATGTCGTGCACGCGCCCTGGTTTATTATTTCGCCTTTTTTTCGAGACATTTACGTTATCCGCAACACATGGTCTTTTACACGAAAAGCTTGTAAAAAGCAACATGAAAGCGAAGACAAGGAAAAGCAGAGGCAAGAAGCAGCGAAAAAAAAGAGACGAAAAAAATGAGCAAACAAAAAGTTTAAGGCGCAGTCGTTCTGCTGTGTAACGTATTACGGCGTTCGGAAAGCTACCGTTAATACTCGCGCATTCGTTTTGCGCGCGAAAATAATAACGACGAAAAAGGACCGGACGCTTTGACTTGTAAAACCCAATCATTTGTTCGTTATTGTGTAATATAAATGCTAAAATGATCGGTTATCGCTTAACCGGCACAGATGCACGCTAAAGCGCAGTGTCATTTATTTTATCGCAAGAATTAGTTGCGTTCGATTTGCGGCTCATTTAATTCGACGCAAAGTCAAGCGACATTTTATCGCAACATTGCTCTGCAGTAAACCTGCAGACGTGGCCCCCTTTCGACGTCGTTGTCGACGTCGAACCATTTTATTTTATATAGAATTGTACGCTGCTGTTAAGTTGGTGCATAAATATGCAAGTGATTACCGATCGAGAATTTCGGTTCCTGCTTTTTTGCCGTGAGAAAATGTACGTTAAATATATGTGGAGCGAGAATTGAAAGTGAAATACGCTTTGTTCTAAACAAAAAGAAAAAAAAATTACTCCTTAAAAAAACGAAATACAACAAAAAACAATTGAGTATCTTTTTTTGGTTTTTATTGTCCGAATAAAATGTGTAAAAGGAAAATATTATTTTAATTAGTTGTATTTGTCCGAACATATCGAGCTCCCAGGGATAATAAAAGTGCAATCAAATGGTTCGTGTTATGCGTAATTTAATTGCTCTAAATGGGAAATACTCATTCAGTTCAGGAATTTAAGTGATTTCGGTTTCGGTATTTTTCGAGACAATAAGTTTAATGAAAATTTGTAAATGTAATTACAACGATTGAGCGTAATCAGGCAGACTCATCGTACTGGATCAGTATGTCTACTGGTATTTGACTCTGATTTCTTTTTTATATCTTTTTTACGTTTGCTCATAAATTTGAGTTTAATTACTAATGTTTTCATTGTCACGTTGACTTAAAAATTATAGTAACCTTCTATTGCTTCAAATAATTCAAAACGTTCTTGTACAAGAAAAAAAAAACGAACTTCAGATTAGATTAATCAGAATATTTATATTGCTTCTTACCATTGGAACAATACATTTATCTCTCTCGTACCGTATCTCAGTAAAGCAGGGTACTTCAGCATGTAAAATTCGGTGACAACAAATCACACAGGTAAATTATTCTTCCCGAAATTGGACGAAACAATCTGACTCACACTCTTGAGAATAATGCATTGAATAAAAAAGAATTACACTGGGTCGAAGCACATTTCTTTACAAGAATTTTCCAAAAACAGTAGTTTGCATTGAAGCAAAACTTGAATGTAAAACTATTTTGAATGTAAAACTATTGCGGTGCAACAGTAATTTGTATAAACACAATGGAAATATCTATGTCAAGTGTATCGTCAAAAATTACACAGATTTTAGTGCAGGTAAATCTAACCTAAACCTACAAAGGCATTCGCGATGACATCTGCAATATAAAAAAATGCGAAATATTTTGATAAAATATGAATTTAAGATGAAATGAAACATTAAATAATTCATAATAAAAATTTACAATCCGAAGTAAACATAAAAACTATGTATTTATTCATATTTTATTAACTTATTATATAAACTATGAACATCGAGTTAAGTCAAAGTTAATTGATTATAAATAAATATACATACGACGATTAAGTGTTATATATATTTATATTATATATTTTATATTTTGCATTAAAAATGTCGTTTTTATGTGAAAAATTCCGTTCTATATATCGTCTTCATGCAATTCTTTTACACTCAATCGTAACTTCATCAAAAAGTTATTCGCACTTTTTTTCAAACACAAAATGTTTAACAGTGCACCTACACTATTCCCCAAAACATCCGTGAAAAAGAACACTTGCACCCTGCCCGACATTCCCGATTAAGCGCGCCCAATATTTCTTTACCAAAATCTTGCGGCCGAAAAAAGCGCGCCGCTTACAAGTTACGAGCCTTAATCACGTAGCCATTGATTTACAGCCGCAATTAAAATATTGATTGCCCCCGGACAATTTTATTCCCTCGCGCGACGACACGTCGCCCGGCATTGTTTCGCACAGATTTGGGATCGTAAAAATCGCCCTCTCTCAAGTGCCGACCAGGGCTCGTAAAAACGCGGAGGCGAAGAAAAAAACGCGAGTAACCGGCGAAACCCGTGACGTTTCGCCGCGAGATCGATCCAGTTATAAAACAGCGTGCGCCGGGGCATAAATTCTTATTATATCGCGCGCTTCCCCGGACTCGTTAGCACCCGATAGACGAGCCATTGTTCGATTATTTATTAATTTTTTGTCGCGGCTCTTTGCCATTCGCAAATGCACTTTAATGCCCGATAATCTCGGCGTCCGATTACAATGTATTCCATCATATAACCGAGAGCGGTTAATCCGCAAAAATTCATGGAATCGTTTATCGCTCGCGTAATTCAAATTGAAATTGTTCAATGAAGGCGACCAACTCGCTGGAAGACATTCTCTTGTAAATTACAATGCAACAAAATTTGGCCGTTAAAAATTGCACGTTGTATCGCCTTAATATCAAATTGTTCGTTCAGCCATTCCACTTCGCGCAGTAATTTTTAACCGGCGTGCATTTAATTTTTTATATCGAAGGTTTAAATTGCACTGGATTATTGGTTGATTATTGGTCCCTTTAACAAAACGAAGATATGTGGGAGATAATTTATAATCGGAACGGTTGGTTTTAAAGTGTGCCTGGTTTTTAAATGTACAGAGCTTATGTAATTGAATTGAAATTGCATTGGCGCGGAATAAATGCAAGTGAAATTATCATTTATATTTAATTAAGAGATTGTCAGTTTACATTACATTTGTGCAAAATCCAAATTGACGTGCTTTATTAATACACATTCATACGTATAATATTTAAAATGTGTACAATAATTTATCAGTCGGAGAACCGATTGTTTGCGTTATTTATCGAGTAAAAAAAGCAACTGGATTATTCAACATGTAAAATGTTTATTAAGCTAACAGGTATTGTTTTCCAAACACATAATCAAAAAGCAAATTTGAGCCTTTTTTGTTGTCGAGATAATGAGGACCGACGCAATAAGCGAAAATGTGATTAAATTTGAATCATCGCCGTTCGCAAATTGCGACTTTTGCGCAGCAGCTGGGTATTGTGACGTTTGCCGTGTGTTTTATAATATAAACATGACATTGTAAACGTGATGTTCCCTTGCGCGCCCTACAAATACATTTTTATTACACCTATTCCGCGGCGTATCGTTACCCAGTTTTCACTTTATACGTCACGTTTAGAAACGCGATGAATCAAACGAGAACATCTCCCATTTGATTCGCGTATGGAGCTTCAATCGTCGAATGGCATGCGAAATAATTAGTACATTGTAGACAGATAGCCTACAAATAGCAAAAAAGTTAAAAATGGCATTCCGATCAAACGCAACAATAATGAAATTCACTGACGAAATGAATCTCTCGATTTGCAGTGCACTCACAAAAATTGTTTCGTTTATTCGATTAAAATATTTAGTGAACATAGCAGAAAACTATGTTAACGAACTTTGGTTGCTTGACCAAATTTTGTTTAATTTAACTAAATGTTTGTGAAGTTACGAATTTTTGGTATTTGGCATATCCTGCAAAAGGAAGTTCAATTTGAAACCAGGTTTTCAAGCATATATATAATATTTTAATTTAAATATAGTATAATTTAGATATCGGAGTTTTAAATTCCAGAATATGCTTTATAATTCAAGTTCAAGTTTAAATTTGTGGAATTCTAACCTAAAAACTCTATATAATATGATGTCTTAGTAAAATTCCTCTTTAAAGTAAATATGGTTTAATCTCAAAGTTGCAATTTTAAATTCAAAAATATTTTTTAAAAATTATACTTTACACTTTTTACAGTGTAAAGTATTGCAAAACTGTTACAATAATTCCTATCGAAACTCCGCAATGATTTATCAAAACTATATAGTAACAGTCACAAAAACTTTTGTAAGGCAAGGAAAACTCATTTTGTCACATTTTTCTAGTTAAGAAATGTTTCTAGATTCAGTCACGGTTTATTTTATCAAAACACTTCTTCTGATTGAATATGCAATTTTTCGAATTGCAATTATTTAAAATCCACTGTAAACACTCGCAAATAACAGAAAGTCTATTTTCTGTAAAACTTATATTTTTACACCTAGTTATAGGAAAACGCTCTATTTTCGAACGATAACCTACTTGTATTTATCGGCAAAAAAACTCTTGCATCACTTCATCTCACGTCTCGCGATTATCAATTTCAGATAAAAGTATTACACACAATCACCCCTAAGCGCCCCATCGCAAATGATTGCTTTTATATACACTGCAGGCCACGGCTCATTTGTCATCAACAAATTATGAAGCTTCATTCAATTTCTTATCCATCACCGTTCAGTACCCTTTTTGTCCGCCACTTCTCACGAATCATTTCTTATTAATCAGCCCATTCTGGTCGATAATTTTCAATCATCACATCGCGCCGATCCATTTTTTGTTTAAAGTCATTATACGAACAAATTCTGCGCGATTGAAAGTGAACGAAAAATGCAATCGGCGCTCGCGCGCCACCCCCTCTCCCCCCTCCCGTCCGCCGAAAAGCTATCACGGTTTTTTGTCCGTTTCGACTGTTTCGCAAACCAATTAACTGGCCCGCTCTCCGGCGCGTTCATTGCCAGCCAATCACGATCTTAATAACCGATACGACAAAAATCCGTCAACGGTGTCTTCGCCGCTTAAGCCCTCGCGCGTTTGGCGTTTTAATTGCGTCGATACTGCGTTCGGTAATTCAGCGTGGCCGCCGAAAAAAGCGCCCGCTGGCTCGTTTGCGTCCGCGCCGAGGTGGAGAACTCGATCAAATTATGCGCAGTCGATGCCGCTCTCTCATCCTTTTAGAGGCAAGAAATTGCTTAACGATCGGCTTAATGATGTGCCGTTCTTTTGGCCTCTATTCTTTCCGGAAATAATGCCCCGGCAGAAATGAATTTTCTGAGTTGCCAACGCGCGTCGTTAGCCAAAGTCGCGTTCCGAGTCCCGTCGTCGATTGCAAGCTGCATTTTTACTGCGAGCGACGCTTTGCGACCGGGATTTCGGCGCGCAATCGACGGCGTAATAATCGTTCTTGAAGGCGACCTAAGGTGATCGATGGAAAATCAGTGGTTCGCCTTAATTTGATGAAATGAGCGGTACGAAATAGTGGAGAAAGGCTGGTGCATTGTTCAGTAGTATTAATGTACAGCGAAAAAATATCTTTAATCTATAAAATTTATAAATTTGCATCATTGTATAAATTGATTTATATTTAGATCATAAAGGTCATTTAATAATTTAGATCATAAAGGTAATTCGGTGTGGATTTTCCACATATTCATTTATTCAGAAATCACACACTTTTTCTCAGGAATGAAGGAAAACTATACTAAATATCAGCTAAAATGCCTTAGAAAACTGAATTGTATGCCAAAGATTGAATTATTTCTGCTAATTTTAACGCATTCTTGATTTTCCTGTACTGTCTCCCCTTAATTTTAATCTTACGACTTTCCATAACCAATAAAACAGAAAACGTTAATTTTTCTCCAGTATATTTTGGATTGGACAGGGTTAAAACAATCTCCCACGACACGTTCGAACATCCGAACATTTGGTAACTCTCGCGAGTAGCGACATTTCTCGTCATCGTTAGCTTCCTTGAATTGGCAAGTTGGTGCCCGGCAGCGCGCACTGCGTTTTCCCTCGGAAGAAGTTTTTATCGCGGCGGGCACCGCCAAGTCGCATGATACACTTTTACGAATTGAGAGCACGAATCTACGAAGCATCGGACGAGCGGGTGAAGGGGCGAGGAGGGGGCAGGGGGTCGCCGCGGCGGAAAAAAGCGCCCGGCCTTTTTTGTCTCGCGACTGCGGAAATCGTGCATCTCCCGCTCGATATCTGTTTTACTGCCTGGACAATTTATACAAATTTCTCGAGTGCCGGCATTTTTTGCGTGCCGACGACGAAAGTGTCTACTTGGTTCTCGCAGTCCCGGGTCTTTTTGTCCGATGCTTCTTCGACAGCACCACGCTTACGTTTTAATAAAAGTTGGATCATTACCTTTCATTACTTGTTAAAAGCGACGGTATCTCCGGCTACGTCGTTACTAACAGTTATTCCGGCGCACAATTGTTACCGACTGCTTCGACCATTACTCAGACTCAAATCAATGTTTCGTGCTACGCAAAACAATAGCACTGTTTGACATATAAATGTAAATTCAGGTGCCTCAACTCTTTTTTACCTTGTTTGTGTAAATTACCATTCCATTACGAAATTACAGATGGAGTTGCATTTTATATTTGAAGAACGATATTCAAATAAATAGTTGAACGAAAACTGAGTTGTTGTAGCCAGACCGCGAAACATATAGTCTGTAACTTCAGCACCAGAACGATTTGTTTGGCCGAATCATTACAGGTCGTGAGATAGATATCTGGTAATTGGCAGTAGTATCAGGTATCGGATAGTGGATTTTGTTTTTTGATTCTCTATAAAGAGAATCTACTTACTATAAGAGGTTTCTGGTTATGGAACCATTTATGGAACCATATCGTTTTTTCATGATTTGAACTTGTATCGACATTATGATACATTTATGACTTTTATGTAAATGATCTACATGATTTTTCTATGTATGCACATCGCAACTAAAATGTATTCGATTCAGTGAATATGAATACACGCCGGTTTGGGTTTTGGTCATTATGAGTTAGCTCTAATTTGAGTTTGAATAGATTTCAGGGTGAACAAGTTTACAAGAAAAATTGCAAAATTGCCTCCAGCTCTTGTTTAAAGTTTGACTTAAAACAATTAAACTGAATTAAACTGGAGAAAAACAGCAAATAAGGTGAAATTATAAATTAAAAATGGGTAAAATTCTTCAGTTCTTACAAATAATGTAAAAATAAAGGATTCTCTTTGAATTGCAACGTCAACCCCGTTTGCCAAAACGTCAACAGGATATAGACGATGTCACTAATAATTGAATCCCTATGGTTTTTGATTCACAGTAATACTGGAATTCGAGCAAATTTCGATCTCCGTTTGTTCGATTTGTGTTTTCTATGTAATCGCGTTACTTCACATAATCGAAACCAAAAATTGTGGTATTCAATGTTGGTAAAATATTTTAATATGAAACATTTGTTGTTACAGTGACGGTCTGTGAAAAAGATTCCGATAGTGCAAAATCATGATTGATACAATTGAATAATAGCACCCATCTCTTTCGATCAGCAACTTTCCAACTTTACTCGTCGAAAATGTAGAATAAAATGTTATCTCATTTACAACCAGTGAATAAACGAACATTGCACCAAAATAAATTTATTTCCTCCATGTGTATAAAACAAAAAAACTAAGTCACTTAAATTCACGAAACATTGATGCATTTTGAAATTCTCCATCTTTTATTTAACACATTAAGCTACGTTATAATTAATTTAATTACCATCCAAACACATTGACGCTATTACATATTCCATTAGTCTAATAATCATGACGCATTGCAAGTGTACAACGATCACGAAACTACTCGATTATTAAAACTCATCCCCGAAACTAACCCTTATTCATTATGCGCACTTGAATAATGAATTCGAAACAAGTGTTTGAAGTTGAAACACTTGTTCCCCAGCAACCAGTTTCATTCTCCGGAAGTTTAAAAATCAATCAACCACGGCCACTATGCGTTTGGTCCTTTGACATATCCCGCCATAAATCTCGCCCAAACTTACCAGTAATTAAATCGCCCGGGCTTGATTAATAAATCCCGAAAGATCAATACCTCAAAATCGCGTTTCAATGATTTACAGCTGGTTAACCAAGTAGGTGTTGTGACACTGCACTGGCAGATGTTTCTATAGCCATATTTTTACAGCGGATGTGGTGTGATGAATGGTGCGCGAAAATAATGAATGATAAACAATCAAAAAGAAATTATCAGTGATCAATATCCAGTGACAAATGAACAATAGACAATTGTCCATGATAAATGAATAATGATAATGAAGGACTGTGAATGCATGAATTATTATTCAGTAAAAATATTTTTTGCCAACACCAGTTGTCGAAATTGTTTTTCGTATGATATTTGTCCAAAAGGGATTCCTTTTGACTGGAAAAGAGAACCGAACATATTCGACTTTCACAGAAATCATAGCTTTTTCATATTTTTGGTCCGTCATATTGGATCCGCCATTTTGAATTTTGTAATTTAGGTCTCAGGTTCACTTCCCTTGCTTGAAAATTTAATAATTTCTCCTCTTATTTTTTGCGACGCCATTCAGAATGTAAACAAAGTAATTATATTCGCACTAAAGTGTAAATTACCAAAGTGGTATTGATTATGTACAGTAATCATGAACAAACAATTAGAATTATGTACTTATTTAATATTTCACCAAATACCAGCGACAAAATCAGAGCGACTCTGGTATTAAAAAATAATAAATATTTATTTGTTTTTACAGGTTCACCAACATTAAATTCCACAAATGCCTCTCATTACACATTGCTCAATCCCTAGAGAATGCGCTGGTATAATTCGAATTAGATTTGGACACCTTTCAGTAGAAATTCAAGATTTAAAAAGCTTTCCACCAGTGGAACTGTGACTCTCAAATGGTAAAAGCTCCCTTTCAAAGAAAATGGTGGTTGATTTTATACCAAATATATCGAATTCGTTGAAAACCATTCGCATTCATTCCAAAATATCAACATCCAAAAGACATTCATTTTGCGGGAGAAAAGATATTTCTCTCGGTGAATAAACAAGTATTCAAACTAAATAAATAATCATCGATTATCATAATAACCATCTTTGATAACGGATAAAAGCTGCTAAAACCTCACCCCTACAACCTACTTGAAATTCATTAACGACCATGTGTCATCGGATAAGTTTTAATGAACTTTCGCGATAGACGATTTTTCATTAATAATCTCGCTAATAAGCATATAATGCCGCACACGTACAACGTACATTTCAATTTGACGAAGAAAGAAATGAAAATCCTGACAAATAAAAGCCAAGAGGAAAAAAATGAGAGACAGAGAGTGCGGGATAATATATTGACGTGGATTATGTAAGTAGAACGCGAAAGTATAAGTAATGGGTATGGCCGGGCTCATTCTCAGGCAACCCCGTGAACGGGCAATGCGTCCCACTGCGATCAGAAATTCAGGGGAAGCAATAGCCTGCGTCATTGCCAGGCATTAGCGTAGCCAAGAAAGTCTTAAGAAATGAGAATGTACAGCGACGCTAAGCACAATGGCCGAATCACGCCGGGGATCTAAGTGCCAAATTCGTGACGCGGGAGTACTCGAAACCCGATGCGTAATGTATATCGATCATCCTACCATTTCCTTCATAGGCGACCCGCAAACGCAATTATTCGCTTGTTTGTTAGCTCAGCGTGACTTTGTCATTGTTTCCAACGAGAGTCAGTGAAAAAGAGAAAATAGTGATTGAGAACAGAGTTGAGTGGATAGTATTTAATTTTGTATTTAATGAAATACAAAATTAAATACTATATATACATTTAATGATAGTGTTTAATGAAATATGTTTTTACGTGAAAATAGTACACTGAACCTCTTATTTTAACAGGTTGTACCTAAAAAGAGGGAAATTATATCTTATTCAAAGATAAAAAACTACAACAAAAATTAGATTAAACCTTTTAATCTTTTATTTTAGGGGATGTAGAAGAGACTTGATTTTCCAGTGTATTTAACTCAGATACTAATAAAAAATTATAATTACATAAAATAATTTTATTAGAGAATATGCTTTCTAAGGGCGAGACATGATTCAAAATTACATGTTCGTCGCGTCATTTTTTATACTCATTAACCCCATTTTTTACACTAATTTATTTTGAGAAGGTATATCAATACTTAAATCTCAGTCTGCGTTCGACATTTTAAATTTGACATAGATTCGAGATTTTTCCAATGTTTAGGTAATTCAGTCTCTAATATGCTTCCATGGTTCAACAGTTTTCTTGTTATTATCCTAAAAATGTGTAATTAATGATTTCCAGACTTTGAGTAATTTTTCTGCAACGTATAATGTTGATACTATTACTTTTATGTAAATATTTCAGTATTGCTTCAATCGTACTAGTCAAATAACTAATATTATAAAATATTTAATATTATCGGCGATTTGAATTTCAATAAAAGTTTAATATTTTGAGTATGTGAGAAAACTACGTAAAGGAAGATTTTTGTTTCTCAAAAGTATGAATGTAATGACTTATAAATTCTGGTCGATTTGCAATTATAAATAATATTTCTTGAAGACAAAATTAAGTATTAAAAGCAACAAGAGCATCGATCAAACTGGCTAATAGTATTTAGCACCCTCAAAGTCCCGTTTCCGATCAATCACTCCTCATTAATCAATTATCATAAATTAATCATCATTATTACCACCCACTCTGAAACTCTGCATATTTTCCATCACGTCATCTAGAAGTGACAATCCGCGTTACAAACTACAAAATAACGTGCATTAAAATGTGTCAGTGTTATAAACATTTTGTTTTTTCACACACTGCGATTTAAATCAAACAACAAATGTTCGTTTGCACGAAACGCAAAGGAAACGTTAGTTACAATTTCGCCAACGGGGAAGGACGTTTGATTGAATTAAACATTCGCAATATAAATTATTTCGCCTGTTCTTCTATGAACGCCACCGATTGATGTTTGATTAAGCGATCTTCACTGCGACGCATTGAATAAACGAAACCGGCGTTGTTTCATTATTTCCCAAATCCACGCGGTGCAAAAAATTTTGAGTGCCTTTGATTAAAATTTTTAAAACGATAAACTCGTGAGAGACCGTCACTTCGGGATTGAATGAAAAATCTGGGGAATGAAATTTCCATTGACGACAAGCTAATCACCATTTTGCCAATCAGACTCCTTAAATTGTGACGATATATTAATGAAATATTCTCTAAAGAAGAAACTTATCGTATCAATTTTGAGGAATTTCAATTTTTTCCGGCAATAAAGTGTCGTTTTTCATCGAATCAATTGGATTAAAAGCAGGCTGCACGACAAACTATCTAAAAAGCCTTCCTGCGACATCAGAAATTCGATATAACATCGCGTATTAATAGTGGCGTTTGCGTTTCCTGCCGCGAAAATTAACTGAATTTATTTCATTGATTAAGTGGGTAATCCGGTTAGAAATATAATGGATCTGTCATTTATTTAACGCGACGCGAAACACATTTCATCAAGTTCGATGAAAGATAAAAGATCAATTAAAACTCGTTTTATAAAGCTCGCGTGCAGGTTTCTATGAAAAAAATTACTCGGGAATTCAATGTTTTCGTACACTTTAAATAAAAAATTTCTTTTTGTTAAAAAAATTGATATAGACTAAGAAATACCGGAACTGTTCAGGACGAATAATTTATTTTGTTGTTTTCAATTTTCCTAATTAACTAAACCATTCAATCAGGTAATTTTTTCCGAAACCAATGTACTTAATGTAATTGCGAAATTAAAAAACATGTTTTCAAATAAAGTTCAAGATGTAGCAAGTTGCACAATATGCAACCTATTTGAAATCAACGATCTCAGTTTCTGGACTGTAATTATCACCATAGAGTGAAATAATTCCATACCACATTTGTAGATATATTACGGGGTTCTTCGATGGCAAGAAGCAGTACATTGCTTGATAGTAATGTGTTGATTTACTTGCACGATCTTGGACTATCCGAATTATGCACGTTTGAACTCTGATTACAGACCTATGTGAGCTTTTGAGAATCACTCACGTGAATAGTATAGCTTAGAACTATTTACAATAATAATAGTTATAATAATAATAACAATAATAAACAATAATGAATAATGAAAAATAAAAATTCTTGATGTGTAACATCAAAACAATAGCAAAATAATAAGTTAGTTGTTAATTAGTTACTGGACAATTAAAAAACATTTTTGAAATCCGTATAATATGTACTTTTGATACCCCTGTTATGGTATACAGAGGACATAAAAGACCCCAAGAAATGTTATAAGGCTAGGGCTTTTTACAATCGTTTTTTTAACCTTCCTAAATTTCCCCTATAAACTATTCTAGGGTGAAATTCTCAAATCTGCAATTTCTTTGCAATATTAATTTGCAATTTGTTGAAAAAAATTGCAAATTAATTGTTGAAAACAATTAATTTTTAAATAATTCAACAAATAATCTGCTAAACATATAATATCATATAATTTAATATAATTTCATATAATATAGTTTAATATAAAATAATTCAATTTGTAAATTATTTAAGTCTGAGTATTATTATTTCAAAATAAATTTTTTAAACAAAATCCATTTGCCTCGAAATTTGAAGGATTTTACAAATCCGGAAAATGTATAACAAGTTGATATTTTTCTGTTACACTTCAGAATGTTCACTCTAAATAAATGAATAAATAATCTTTCGTTTGTTTTGTTTGACTTGTTTAATTAAAGCCAAGTAATAATTTATCGAAATTTCTGACTCACCTATTTCTTCGTTGGTGATGAGTCCCTGGCCAGGAGAAATCACGAGAACGAGCAGGCTAAGACCGTGGAATAAACTCGCCATGTTGCAGCGTCGACGCGATCCGGCGCCTGTGACGACGTTTTCGCAACGCCGTAACATCTCGACTCAACGGCGTCCCGACGACCCGACACGTCACTTCACGGCACGTCACCAGCCCGACTCACTGTACCCCAGTCTTTGCTTCTCTATCTAATTCTTTTTTCTCCTATGTATCCCTTATTTGCGTCCGCCGACCCCCACCGAGTTGCACAATCTTTCCGAGTTTTATAATACCTGAAAAACAATACTTTTATTATTTTCGTTTCAAGAGAATAAATGGAAAAGAAGGTAAAAGAAAATTAAATTTGTGAACAAGAAAGATGAAATGATATAAATTAAAGAGGCGTCAGTTTAAAAGCGGAATGGTATACTTTTACAAGTGAAATATTGATTATATGTTAAAGTGACCTTTCAGCTGGAATTTTTTTGATAAAAAATACGGACAGGTTGTAAAGCAATAATGGGACTGCGCGATGAAATAATGACTGCATTTGACTTTAATTCGCTTGTAAATATTTTTGTAAACATCAAAGAGGAAAATACTTTATTTCGCCATAAGGTCCAGAAGATTAAGAGTGCAGTGGTTAATTTTTACGCAAATTACTACAGTTGTGTTGCTTGTAATAGTTGGAGCAGTTTAAAAAAAATGAGTTCATCTGTCAAAGCTTATCAGTGCCATTCGACAATTTGTTTTAACGAGCTGACGCTTAATCTCACATATCTTCAGCCAGTTCTCATAAATATCCAATTTTCATTGGATTTCCAATGTATGAACTCAAGCTCTATGTTGAATTACGTGTAAAACTGATTTTAAAGTTTAAAGGTGTTTCTGAGTTGTTATAAATGCTAGTATGTTTTTGTTAATTATATAGAAATTGTTTCCAAAATTGTGTATCCTGAAAATGGACTGTGATAAATTTTGTTCTGTAATACTAGATTATAAACAATAGGTTACAAAGAAGAGCTATATCATCATGGCCATTTAACAAAGTTGTGCAATTCCGGGATTTACAGCGTTACTCTATAGGAAAAGTAATAAAAACAACGTATTTTTACAATTTATTGATCGACAGGGTGTACTTTTTCTCGTTGATTTACTTTTACATGTTAGAATATTCGCATGAAAAACGTGTAAAAATACTGTTATCGACTTAAATATGTCAGCAGGGAATATTTACGTCGACATGGAAGTGATTATTTTAATGTACTGAATTAATTTTTAAATATCTGTCGTACATAAATGAGATTAAGCAGTTAAGAATTTCTGGTTCTTTTTATTTCCATGAAAAAGATTGAAAACTTTACGTAATTACTTTAAATAAATTTTAAAACTGATTGAATAATATATTAATTTAATAACTAATTTTAAAAAATCCCGGTCAGCACATCTTGCGTTTATGTTTGTATCATAAACGCAATCATCTGTATTTTGATTACTCTAACAGTTTATGAAACACTAATACAATAATGTTCACTACGAAAGTCGATTATCTCATCAAAACAAACCAAATGAAGTTTCAACAAACAAAAACCCGTTCCATCTCAGCATCCGCTCAGGTATAAATACATAATTCTACGTAAATCAACTAAGATAATATTTTAGATTCTTGGCATGTCCCAAAACAATCTCTCAATACACGTATCAACGCATGAATAAACAAGTTAGACTAAAAGATAAGAAAATATTACCCATAACTGCACCGTTAAAAAGTTAGTTTTTATTTAGTTTTACTACAATATTAAGATATTTAGCTAACTGAAAAAAATATTTTTTCAGCCGTTCAAGAGTTTAAATTAAATATTTTCTGCCGCATTTTTTAATTCGTCACTTCAGTTATTCTAAAATCTCCTAGTAAAAATTGTGATGGTGCTGAGATAAGGGCCTTATCAGGATTCCACATCAGCTGATCAGAAACTCATCAGGAATCCACATCAGACCCTCATCACTAATGTAACGGTAGGAATCGGTGTGGATATGATAATGGAAACCTGATCAGGTGTGGATATGATATGGAAACCTGATCAGACCAACAATGTGCTGAAAAAAATGCAATGACTGAGACGAGAATTGAACCCTCGATGCTCAATTTGCTGTTTAACTGACTTGTCCCCGAGCTGTTGGAACATTTTACACGTGAGTCACCGCGATATGCCTATCATATTACCATAATATGATGTGGCTTGCCTTATTATAACCTGATCAGGATCTGATAAGGTTAGCCTTATCAAATGATATGGTTTCCTGACCAAACCCTGATAGGGCCATGATCAGGTTGCCACAACATAACCACACCAAAATGACTTGATCAGGGAATGATCAGTTTTCCTTATGAGACCCTGATGTGGCGTGCCCCTGAAGGGGCGTGCCACATCAGGACCTTAACGACGCCAACCGTTACATTCGACTCAATGCCTTATCAGGATACCTCATTTGAACCTTATATGGTTTTCACCAAGGATACTCTGATCATGTTTGCCACATCAAATCCTGATAAGGCCCACATGTCTGATGTGGTTTGCCACATCATATTTTCTACCAGGCTCGTTCGATACCACTCTGCGATCGTATTCTGTGGTTTCCGGTAGCATGCCTAAAAAATTACCATAGTTTTAACGCGGGTGTATAGATCTCGCACCCTCAGCGCGTGTCAGAAAGTCTCTCGCTGCGACGTTCGACTCCCGACGGATCCCGTTCCTTTCTATCTCTCGACATGATCCCTCTAGAGTCGCTGGGCCAGCGTCATCCTCGATATTCCCTTTATGCTCGCGCTCTCAACGCTGTCAGCCCCGCTCGTCCACCCGCCGTCAATCGGCTCCGCTTTTTCGACGTCTCGGGGCGGCGGCGTCTCCGTGAGATCCGCTTTTTCGTCGCGACGCAGCCTGTCGGGAACACTGCTCGCGCCGGCTCTGTAAAATCGTGTGATATATCTGAATGGGATCTTTGAAAGCTCGCTTACGGCCAGGGAAAGGCAACTTATTGTGTACACAGATTCTACGAGCGCTACTTATAATCCTACTTGATAACGCACTTCGACTTGGCCCGTTCTTTTGCGTTTCTCGATTTTTTGCAGCGGAGAAACTAGATGGTGATTGAATGTCTGGTAGAGGGTTAATGTGAATGGGGAATGATGGTGGCTGTCAAGCAGTAGCCGGTCGACGTTTATGGGACAAATGAAACAGGAATCTCGAGAGGATATGATGTTACTTGATGGGGTCAACGGCAGTGAAAATGTGTCCACTTGTAAACACGTGGCCAGGTCAGGAAAGTGGATTTGGGTGAATTTAAGAGTGTTATAACTGGTAGCAGGCAAACTGGCGAAAAATGTAAAAAGAAATTGTCAGTATATGGGGTACCAAAGAGTTGATATTGCAATGCATTTAAATATTGATACATTACAATATCAACTGACCAGTGAAGAATTTTTTTGTATTTGTTGTCGGACGTATATGTCCGACGAGGTTATGTTTTCATAGCAGTAAGATGTTCTTTGAGCCTTCCTCATTAATTTACTTGAAAAACAAGAAAGCGATAAATGTTACGAATTTATATGAAACAAGAAAGCTTCTTGCAAACTAAGATTTTTTATTCTAAGCACTTCATTCCTGCGGCTATTTTGTAACGCATACTTTTTTACTAACTAGCGTAAGCTTTCATCTGGGTTGCGTTTGTTGCTATTTTCAGGACGCTTTTTGTTGGTGCGAATAGACAAGATTCGGGAGAAAAACTCAAGGGACGCTTTACTCCGAGCAAACTTGTTACAGTCGGGAACGCTTATGGGAACATTCGCTTATGGGGCGAGGTTAATAAGAAATCTTGCTAAATTTGCGCTCAAACTGTTCACAGGGAATTTTGCCGATGGAAATTTCTATTTATAACTATTACAGGTCTCTTCTTAGCAATATTTTGATTAAAATATACGAACTGATCTCTTTATATATAAATTGTTTATTACTCAAATTTACGTCAATAAAAAAATAGAAACAAATTCTATTCGAACCGTGTAACATATACTTAATTTTTGTACGCTGATGTTGGTAAATAAAACCGTTTAAATATCAGAATCACTTTAGAATTTATTTCAAACAATAATCGATTATGATACACTAGATTAAAAATGTATAATCATCAAAAAGAATTTTATTGAGTAAGAAGATTTTTTTCAGTCAGAAAAAAGAAGACAAAACGTATTGTCGAAATATGTCACAATAGAGAGTAGAAAATTCCAAAAGTCCATTCGTTTCAATCTATTTCTATTCCAAGTCGCAAGATTATAATATTTATAAATTGTGAATGTGAATTGACACTTCACATTTTCTAATAAAATCGCACTGATTAGGTATTGAGAATTATACAATCCTATTCTTCAAGATTTACTTTAATGAAAACTTTTTACAGAGCATTTTTATTTGTCCGAAAAAATGCTTCTAATCTATGTTCAGCAAACACGCCAGTCAATCTCCTTTTTTTCTATCAACTACTCAGAAATGTTAACTCAAGTAGCTGGCGGGACTGATTATTCAACAGCTTTTTAACGCGCGGTTCCCACGAATGGAGAATTCGCGTGATCTTGTGTTTATCTGAAACCGCGCACGCTTTGCCGACGATAATATTCGCCGGAAAAGCTTGAGGATATTAGCTCAAAGATGGCGTAAGCGAATGCCCTGTTTATTATTGATGGCTCAAAGGCGTGGCAACTTTGTTAGTTCACATTTATTAAACGATACGCGGCAATAGGTATCGACTTGCGGAACCTCGAGTATCCTTTACCGAATGTTAATCACAGTTTATTAGCTCCGGGAATTTAACTTTATTACGTCAAAATGAACAGATAGCCGAACTATTAAACAATATAAACAGGCATGGTATGGTTTGCATGATAAAGAACAGTCGGTGCAACAAAGGCAAATTTCTTGATATATCAGACATCAGCTATTGAAATGTCATTTAAGAGAAGTCTGTGTGGAGAAAGACAGTGAATTTGGAGTGATAGATATGAAATTAATTGTATTTTAGATCTATGTAATGAAGACGATCAAATTACGTTTATAAACACCGTGGGAGTATTAACAACGACATTAATTATTGTGGTATATTAATTAATACGATAGAGTTCTCAATATATCTTAAGGAAATATTAGTGTTATTACAACAAGTTTTTTAAATATATTTTTATAAAATAAATTATTGTGATTAATCACAAAGATTAGCTCAAAGAAAAATATAGTATTAAATTTAAAATTACAAAGTCAAACGAAACAGAAATAATAACGACTCGGTAAAATCAAAGGTCGGAGTAAACGTGACAAAAGAAAAATTAAGACAAAATGAATGCGAATCGATCAGTAAGCCACTAAAATTGTCTTAAAGAATTTGATTTACATAATAAAGAAAATATGTTGCTGCGGCAAAAGTCTTGCACAAACATCAAATATTCGGCGCGGAGAACTTCGTTTCAAGTAAATCCCCCGGACGTGACTTCTGACGGGTTAAAATACTCCGGCTGAAATTAAGTTGATGTTTGAAGAAAATATTTTATGTGAAATTGAAACAATTAATTTGATTTTCAAAGTCGAACGAAAGGCCACGAGACAAAGTGAATTCCGAATGTAAGTGCAAGCAAATAGCACTCCGACGTGACTCTTTGAATAATACATTTTGTTACAATACATTTTTGGTACTATGACATTCGGGTTTGTTTGATTTTTGGGCAAGGGACAAGAAGTCGAAATGGATTGACCAATTCGTTGTTTTAAAATTTTTTGGGAAATTTTGTAATTGAATTCTGACGTTCTGAAGGAACGTGTCTGCAATTCCAATAAAACTAAGTCCTCAACAAAAGTTAAAAAATGTATGTATAATTATAATAAATAAAATAATAAAAATGTATGTTTAAAGTAAATTTTCCTGAAACAAAAACTTTCGGGTTTTTTCACGCTGAAACTGTAAAAAATGTAAAAGATAAATTAAAAAAGATAAATAAATAAGAAATTATATTACAATACTATTAACCTAAATTCTTGACTTGTGTGAGAAGTATCCGAATTTCCGTAACATATGCATTTTATGACCACACTGGTTATAAAAATAAAAAGTTTGTCAAAATAATTCCTCTCACTTTATTCCACCCGCGTTCGGAAAATTCGTAACATGAAGTAGTCGAAACATTTCATCTTTATCTAGAGTTTTACATTCAGTAAGTGGCCAAGTTTGACAAGCGAAATTCGAAAGAGGTGGCTGATAAAACTGTGCCATACTTATGCCACGTATATTACAAACTGTTTCAATTTTACTCGGTATATTCAATTTTACGTTCATTTAAGATGTACACTTGCTCTGAAAATAAGCCAAAACTGTGCACTATCTTTGATGGGCTTATGATATACTGTCACGAGGGAGCTATTCGAAACGTCGATAAAATGGCGCGCTGCCGCAGTCACCGCACGCGTGGCAACTTAAGAGATTAGACCGATAACCGGAAACTCGCAAAATACGAAATGGGGTTGAATGTTAGCGCGGAAAACCGGCGGGCGCAAAGACAACAGGGTTTTTGTTGATCGCGAGCTTCTTCCGCGGAATTTTTAACATTAATAACGGAAAATGAAAGTTTAAGTATGTCACGGGCGGAAAGTTTCGGCGCAAAGTTGATCATTCAACTCGATTTCACGGAAGTTTGATTTCGCCAAACTTGCGCCAAACTTTTTCAGCCGGCTAGTCAAAATACCGACTGCGATTTCATTTTTCGGCGTTTCACGCGCAGCATGTTTTTGTGTGCGAAAACTGGAAAATTAGTCCACTTATAATGAGAGGAATGTTAATCTTAAGTGGATTTTCCGCTTGATCTCGATCCAAAAATATTTCTTGTTATAATAAGAATTCAGTTTTTTCAAAAGTTTTGCCCTCAATTATTCGGGTGTAATGTATCTCATAAACGAGTTGTAGAAATACAATTATATTTGTATTAAGTGGCGATCCTGCCAGGATGTTGAAAAACAATATTTCTCCACCTTAACTGAATCTTTTATTCGTCAGTAGATGTCTGCATTATAGAAGATTCATATTTAGAAGTTTTGTCGTTAATCTAATATTTCTGAGTGTTTGCGTGGTCGTAGCAGAGGGGAGGGGGAATCATGGTGCAAACGCCTTCATTTGCACCGACAACCTGTAAATAAATTACGCAAATCTTTTATAATTTATTCCGGGGCAACAACGAAAGTCTTTTTTAATGAACGCGCACAAAAATTACATGCAAACTGTAATTTTAAAAAAGTTGCGCCGATAACGAAATAAGTCGACGGTGGCAAAGTAAATTGTGTTAGTTGACGTAAACTTTCTTGCATGTTAAGAAGAATTTTTGGATAAATTAACAAGCAGTGTGATGGGGTGGAATTTCGTGTCGAATGGTATGCAGTGCGGCGACATCTATCGCTTGGGAGTCAGGCGATTCGATTAGGATTACTGCGTGATACGATTCGTAATTAGCGTGATAGTATTTATGGAAAATGATATAGGTATGTACTTCTGCTAAGTGGACTAGACTTTGATTGTCGTAACTGACTTTCCGAAATGTTATTGGTTAGTTAGCGAAACTTCGATGTATCAGTTTTGAAACATTTCCGAAATTAAATTCATAAATACGGGATAACTTTAACTTTACATTTCAAGAATTTAGTATTAAGGTAAAAAGTGTATAATAATAATTGGACAAATACATTTTTTTATTGTTGTTGAAAAACACCATTTATTGTGATACGTAAAATATACATTATCAATACCTAAATATCAACCATATAATTTCTTGATTTTATGTAGCATTCAAACATAATTTAAAAGCAAAATTTTAGACTTGACTTTAGATGTGGGTGACTTTCCACCTTAAGAGGTCAACATAAGATGCATCATAAGACGTTACAGTCCAGAACATTCTCATCCGCAGTCGTGACTGCTGTGGCAATAGATTTTTATCAGCGTAGGTGATAAATTGAAGAAAATACGTAGTACCGAAAGAAAGGTATTAAACGAAAATAACGATTAAACAGTAAATGCAAGTAACTCTTCCTGAACTTAGTAATGATAAAAAATTGTAACTGCTAATAATTTTGTAGCCATGGTTTTTCGCGCTGAAAATCCGCTACGCCTAGTGAGTGACAGTGAAAACTCGCTTTTCAAAAGCATCATTCGAGCTGATGTTCTTTTCTTCACTGCCTTCAAAAATAACTTGGGTTGAATCAGCAAAATGATCTACGAATTTCACATTCAAGTGTCAGCATCACGTGAAACGTTGAAAATGTTTCTCAAGATAATAATAAAAATTGCGCTGAAGTGAAATTTCAAAATTATTACGATAACGGATCGATTTGCTCAGCGAGGTAAAAAGCACCCAAAAATGTATAATAATCGCGCGATCACGCGGTTGTGCATGACCGCAGGTCATGAAAGATACAGCGCAGTCGAAATTATTGATTCCGACTGGGCACTCGAGTTAAAACCCGAGTGCGGTGAAAAAAACCTTACGGCAAAGCGGATGTAAAACAATTTGCGATGCGAAATCGATTCGCCTAATCTGCACTTAAAAACAATGAAAACGCGCGGAATATCCGATAGTTTGGGCTCCGTCAGGTCACGAGTGGTACAAACGACGTTTTTCAACCGGCGATCAGAAACAAAAATTGTCTGCGCAATTTGGCGACTTTTTGCCCCGAATTCCATTACCGAGACTTTCATCATGTCATGGAAATCAAATAAAGAAATGCTCGCGCGGACATTTAATTTTGTACGTTGTACCATCTTTATTCGATCGTACGTAGTTTCGCTTTTAACCTTTTAAGCCCGGCCATCTTCGTCGGAGAAATTAAGTTTTGAATTTCGCGATTCCATTTGTACGGTTTTTCCATGTCTGAAATTACTCGATCAGAGCCGGTCTTCTCTGTTTGAACACGATATTCGTCACTTCACAGTGAAAGAGGGAATTTCGCATTCATCGGAATAATTGCGGATCGAATTAAAGGTGTTGCAACAATTAATTGCAAGTTTACCGGGTTTAATCTTATAAAATAATCGAATAAAACAAACAACTGAAGGAAAAAATGGAATTATGTTTGAACAAAAGGTTTGTTTTAACACAATTCTACATTTTAAGGATATTAACAAAATATTTAACACAGTTTTCGACGTTACAAACATGTCGATGATCGGTTTAAATACTGAATAAAATAGAGCAATAACTGTAACATGAATCTCTGGGAAGCTTAACAAACACAGCTAGAAGAGAAAATAATTATACCGGATAACACCACTTCGTTTTATGGCACGGAAAATATTATACGCCCATTTTTTATGTGTATTTACACCCCCAGGAATTATAAGAATATCGTTTTTCCAAAATTACACTGAATTGATATTATCGAGAAATTAATCAGATGGTATTGATTTTGAATCGAGCTGAGGTACACTGCAAAAAGATGTGCCTTGGAAGTGTATTTCCCGAAGAGATTAGGCAGTAAAAAGCATCTTATCGCTGTTTCGTATTTTAACCTACAATGCTGCGGTAGAAAAGTGTCTTCTACGTAAGACACTTTTCACGTTTTCATAGGCGAAATTGTTTAGGAGCTCAAGACAATTTTAGAAGACTTCTAGTATCTTCGGAGAAAATACTAGACGTCATTTTGCTCTTAAGGTACAAATATAATTCTTAATAAAAATATTAAAAAAATAAAATTGTAACAGTCATCGTATGTCATAAAATAAATTATATATTTCGTCAAAATTGTTAAATTTATAAAACGCTCAAAAATGTTTGTCTCGTTTTTCAGGATTAACCAAATTATCAAAACTAGCAGTTTTTGTTTAAATGTTAAACCTTACAAATGTCTGGAGAATTGGTAAATTTCTTAACTGTAAACACTGAAAAAATGTGTCAAATTTAAAATAAAAAAAAATTATACTTCGTATATCCAACTGTACGGGAAAGTGTAATTATTCATTACACAGAATACCATCAATTAAAAAAACATTGAAGACCAACATCAAATTATAAAGTTCAACCATTTTAACTAATGAGCCAGATACTTTTACCGATTAGTCACACCACTTAGCTTTCCCGACGTGAGACATATAGAAAAACTCATTGCACCAATGTTTTTCCTAACCCACCTTTAATTAAACTTTTGCTCCCAAAACAGTGTGATTGTAGTTTGTATTATTTTGTATTACTATAGAAATATTCAATTTTCTGTTTAAAAAAAGTACTCTACACTAAAACGCTTTGTTTTTTTCTAATAATCATTTTTAATCATCTTTTGAATTAAATATGGCCCATATATGGACCAAAAATGATATCTGAATGTACCATTGCAAAGAGCTCCTACACTGTAAATGGGTGAAGTAAAAAGCACAAAATGTTAAATTATATATTATGTAAAATTACATAAAATCTGTCATTTTCCATGAAAATCGCCTAAAATTACGTGTAAACTGTATCGCCTAAAATTACGTGTAAACTGTACGTGGCAGTCACCTAAAATTGTATGAAAACAGTTATTTTACCTACTACAATCAAGACTATTAAAACTACACACTGTTTCTCTGGATATAATTGCCAAACCGGTATTTCTTTTCGATAAATATTCGAATATCTTCATATGTGTGACTTCTTGCCCGTTTCCTTATAATTGCAGCTCCTAATTGCAAAGTACATCCTCAGAATAACGTACAGTAAAGCAATAACATTCAGAAGTACAAAGACTGACAATACAATTTTTCTCAGCGTATAGCTTAATTATGCATTAATAACGCGTTGTCGATCCGCGTAAAAAGGAGCGCCGACACTTAGCGGAGCCAAGATTCGCCGGTGGCCATTAAAGCGACCCGCGGGACACAGTTGGCGGCATGCAGCGCCACGGCGTATCAGCAGCGAGGATCGTGAGACACGAAAAGGCTAAGTGACGCTCGCCGGCGTGGCGTAATAAAGCGTAACGGCCTGCTTCGGTCTTCCCCTTGGCGAGACGCCTCGTGTCGCGTGACACGACCCCAGCGGCGACCGCAGTTACGCCGGAAAAATCAGCTAAACTGACGTGCGCACGGATTGAAATGCGAGCGCACCTTTTTGCACGGATATGACGTTTCATTTTAAGATTTTTTTCACCATTTAGGGAAGGTTAATGTATATGATTAGCGAGTTTCAGAGCTACCGGCGCTTTTTGATGATAAGGGAGATGGTGTTGGTTTGGGAAAACGTCAAGGAAATGAGACGGTTGTAAATAAGATTTGTGCAATATTTATTACCTCTTATCAGGATTCATTATCTGGTTTCGTTTTTTTATTTAGATATATTTACTGAGCAGAATTTGAGTAACTCCAAATAGAAGTCAAACAAAACAGGTTTTATTGCCTTTTAACTCCAATGTTGAGTATACTCAACATTGGAGTATACTCACTACAAAAACAGGTGTCTTATTTTAAGACGTTTTTGGAGAAAAGACATGAAAAATG